>BSBK01006828.1:0-241511 GCA_027943335.1 Chamaecyparis obtusa | reverse complement strand
GGTGTCCAATCAAGATAGCGTCTCTTCATATTCAATTATCATAGCATAAGAAAAATCATTTCACTACATTTAAGATAATTTTTTTATTGTGGTATTGGAGTGCTTGTTTCTATAGAATTGTTGTAAAATATATTTATTGTATCATTATGTTGAAGATGTTTACTATGTTGAAGATGTTTTTTATGTAAAGGTGTGAATTATATTTTTAATCAATTGTTCAAAAGGCGTAAAGTGATGCAAGACAATTAAGAAAGATCTAGTAGTTCACCATCTTTTCAATTCTGGAATAAAGAAATTGGACATAAGATATCTTAAAGTTATAGAATAAGGTGAGGGAGAAGGACTCTTATGGCTTTAGGGTCCCCTCAATACTTCTAATTTTCAATTCTCATGTATTAGGGCTACTATATATTTGATTGCCATTTCTCCTCGTCACCTTTGAATGATGAATCAAAAATTGTCCTTCTGGGACAAAATTAAATTAATTAATAATTGGGTTTTTTTTTTTGTATCATGTTGTTTGAAGTAGAGTTTACTTCAATCATGATCAGGTTACTAATAAGCATGTAATGTGATCTTTGGTGCCTTAAATCTTATTTCACCATGATATTACATCTTTGTCTAAAATGAGGGTCTTTTTAGATATAATTTTGAGAGGTGTGAACTTATTATGTAGATTTTTTAACTTATTGTTTATGTAAATTGTCGATCGCTCTTTTACTTCAATATACTTTTTTTCAATTGTGCAATCTAGATATATCTAATGGTTTTTCATTGATGTGGAGTCTACCCCATAGATAGGCTTATCTTATTTGTGTCAAGGATTGACTATTTAAATTGTGATCCCAAAGACAACTAACATGCAAAAGGAAAATATACTTCAATAGTTTCAAAATCAGCTACAATGGCTTGCTAATGCACTCACACTATTTTGTCTAAATTTTAGATGTTGGGAAAAAAATTTAGTTGTTGTTGTTTTTCTTTCTTTTTCTCTTTTTAATGGAATAAAAATTTGAGATAGTATAACATACTCACATTATGGCTCAATAATGACTAGACTTGGCTCAGTCACTACTCAATGATAACATGAGCATACGTACTCACATTACGTGGAAAATGAACTAAAAAGTAATTTTAGTAATATTGGGTGGGTTATATATAATTTCATATATTTAATTCACTAAATATTAATAAATTTAACATATGTTTACACCACCAATGTCTTGTCGATCACCTAAGACATTTTGTGTGGTCATGTGAACACTTTTGTACTTATAAAAAATGGCAACAATCACACGCCATTTTTTTATTATTTTGTATCAAGTTTGGATTGTAGATAGCAATTCTAAGAGAGATTGGTTTTGATTTCAATCTATCCATTTGTACAATAATGTGTAGGGGGGTCAACAACAAGTTTGAATTATTTTTATTTATTTAACCCATTTCTCTCTACCCTTTCCTATAGTCTTTTTTTTATGTATGGCATTAGTTTAGGATATTAATAAAGAGCATTGAACCTTAAAATGAAATAAATTATTTTAAAAATTGCATATGTGTGCAATCTTCCTTCACATATTTGTGGTTTTGACTTAAATGAAAATGTGTGTTGGCTACTAGTTTTATGTTGTCACTAGGTGAGTTTATTTTTATACTAAGTATTCTATTAATCATATAACCTGTTGTGGAAAAGTTGGTCAGGCATTATCCCACCAGTATATTTTACTATTTTTAAAAATATTTTCACATTATTTTATTAGTTATTTGATGAAGACTCTTGAGACAAGCTACATTCAAGTAGAGAAATGAACGTTTTGGTTTCCTCCTATACATTTCATGACTTTTAGCTATGTTCCAATGTCAAAACTCAAATCAATAATAGTATTATTTAGTACTAAAACTATGAAACCATTTCCTATTCTTAAAGGATTTGACTATTAATCTTCCACGATAATGCATTGAGCACCTTTTGTTGAGCAATACATAAGAGATCCTCACCAAAAAATACATTAGGAAGAAAAATGAGGAGCGGGAAGCTAAACCTTAAGAGTACGAAGTCTCATATCTTCCACAACAAGCCAATTGTGAAGCAAAATCCAATGATAGCTTATAAATCTTCAACTTTAGCAAGATATACCAAATCCATCTTTGAGATTTCATGTAAGATAATAAGGGATAAGTTTCCTAAGCCTATCACCCCCTATTGGATTTGCATTCTTCTAGTTGGACTATTAGCATTAGATCCCTTCTTATTGAATTCATCATCCACTAAACTTATAAAAGAATCAATAGGTACCAACACCTTTTGAATAAAATCTTATTGAGAGCATTTCCTCTACCAAGGCAATTTAAATTTTAACTCAAATACAAATTATCATTTCCAAATTATCCCTACATTTTGTTCACTCCTTTATTTTCATTAAAATAAATATGATTTATAACTTATTAACCATAAATGAATAAATTATATATATTTATATTAAGTATATTTAAATACTTCTAACAATAAGTTTATTATTCTCTCACTTACAATGGCAACAAGGGATTGAGTAATGTCTTAGTATGTTTTTTATAGAAAAAGCAGCAAAAGGGTGTTGGCTCGAGGAACATAAGGACTAGAGGCACATTAACAGCATATTAATGGCACTAGTCATGAGCATTTCAACAACAATTTAACAGTAGAAAGAACAAGGTCTAATCTGCCTCTATCAAAATAAACATAACAGTTTCTTTCAAAAAGATTAACCAGAGTATCTAAAGTGAATAGTAGCAATTAAAGTAACAGTTATAAGCCACGCGGGGCTATACCAAGGACTAGGCAAAAATAACCTTAAAATAGGAACCCAAAACGGAGAACTTAGGGCCATGCCCAAACAAAAATAAGAACATAATGAGCAACAATAGCTAATTTTTTCCACCTAGATGTTTGGACATCAGGGTCCTGGCCCACTCCTCTTGCAGGAAGAGGAAGAGATCCTTATTGTTATCATCCACCTCGAGTTTATCACCTGCCAATTTTTCTACACAGTGCAAAGGGTCATAGCCGAAGCATGCATGACCTTAAGAGAAAATTTGTTAGTCATCAAAATGTGATGCTTGAGTTCTTGCATGTCCTGCTTGATGTCAGCAATCTCTTTGTCCAATCCAAAAAACCTCAGCTTGAGGGTGCCCTTAAGCCTGTCATTGTCATCCAGGAACCCGAGGTTGTGCCCAGTAGTGGGGGGCTTGGTCTGGTGATCATGAGGGTTAGCCAGAGGTGGGGTAGGGCTACGAGGAGTCTCCATGGTTTGCTGAGGGTTGAGAGGGGGGGTGTTACTAGTCTTGTTCGAACTCATGTGGTCATTAGAGGATCCCTTCATGGACTCAGTGGAATGGGAATCATTTTCCAACAGGGACTTCTCTTTGGAGACCGTCTCCAAGATTCTAGTTTTACACTACTCCTTCATAATTTTTTTATACTAATGGCGACCTGGGCCACTTAAGTCAACCTCCAGCTTGACCTGGCTCTCCAAAATCCTCCATTTTTTAGGCTTCCATTCAGTCTCAGGAGTTATGTCAAACTCCTTCCGATCTTTAGTCTCTAAAGATTCAGAGACATGGGACTCCTCATGCTCCTCCCTCCTATTGAAAGGATTTTTCACACATTTTATGTGGGTTCTACCATCATTTGGGACAAGATCCGCCTCCTGGATAACTTGGATAGATTGGGAGGTGGATTGAGTGGGATTGTCAGTTTTCGAGAGGGAATCCTCTTGGGCTACCTCTTGGATGAATAGGTGGGGGCGGAGGGCATATAACCTTATGGAAATGGTAAATACAGTGCAGGAGACCATAATGGAGAATAGGGATCAGTTTATCAAGGTTTTCCCTAATATCCAAGATATTGCTTTCAATGGAATGTAGGAGGTAAAAGGGAATGGAAATTAAGTCCCTATTTCTAATGTGATTAAGAAAATGTAAGTGGTAATAGTAGAACACCATAAATTTACCTTCCAAGGTGAAATACTTCATCACAAGAGACATAGCTTGGGCCAAAAATCCGAAAGCACTTCACAGTTGAAACCCCCTAACTTCTTGACTGGTTCCTTACCCTCTCTAAAAAATTGGCTAAGGCCGGTAGGGTCAAGCGTCCAACTAGTTTTTTTATACTTTCTCCCTTTCATAGAGAGTCCAGTCGCCTTAGCAATGACCTCCTCATTAATCTGGAAATGGATGCCACCAACAAAAACTTTCCTATTGTTCCAGGATGAGATGAACTGTTTGGATATCCACTCATTGTGTCCACCTCTCATGCGCTCCATAAAACTCCAGATACCACTCTCTTTACAGTAGTGGGTCACCAAAGGGTCAGAGGTGAAGGCCTCATCAATCTTATTCGGTTCAATGCATAGAGTGTTGCCTCCCATGTTGATACTCTCCTCCTGTGCCAGAATTTCCTAAAAACTGAAGGGCCAAACTTCTTGATAGAGAGTATAAAACTAGTTGTTTTGATTTAGCCATTTCGAGAAATGGTTATACTCAAAAGGCTGGCCTTGGGTGAAATTTTGGGATCTGGGCTCCGTACTGCAATATCTAATGGATCTCCAAGTGCCATAATTAGCAATAATCCTAGGGTTGCACTTAATGTCCTTGTTAGCCAAGGAAGCCCACCGATGCGGACAACTATCTCTCCACATGCTTGAAAGGCATTTATGATTCTTTATGGGATTTTGGGCATTCCTTTTCATAATCACAAAAATCACCTACTTACGTCGGCATGTGATCTAGGTAGGATTCTTAATAAACATGACAGCTTGGCTCATTTTAAATATCAATAGTAACATTCATTTCCCCTCCGATAAGTTGCTGAGTCACCTTAGGTAGTTTGCTGACCACCCTCCAATTGTTGATTTTGGTTTGCTTGAGGCCAATATATATGCAGCCATCGAATCTACCACCGCATTTCCCTCCCTGTATGTGTGGGGAATAGTCATGCATTGGAAATTGTTGAGTAGCTCATGGATTTCTAGCAAAATAGAGCTAACCTGCCACCCCGCATTAGCTCTTCTTTTGATAGGCTCTACCACCACTTTGGAATCCCCCTCAATTTCCAGCAGTTTGATGCTCATTTGGATGGCAAATTTAATCCTCCATCGAAGAGCCATTCCCTCCACTTGGTTAACAGTGCATTTGTTGAGCGGCCCTGCGTAAGCCAAGAGGCAAGTGCCATTATGGTCTCTTAGCACACCTCCCCCACCCTAAGTGAGGTTATTAGCTACCCCATCAAAGTTTAATTTGGTCCATCCTCTGAGTGGGGCAGCCCATTTGGTAGCTTTTCTAGCTATCAACTTGGAATCATCGAACATGGAAAACCCAGCCAGCAGGTTCCATTTGTCAACTATTTTGACTTCCCAGGCAGCAGGGGGTGTTGAGGGAAGTTTCCACTTAGTCGCACTGGCATTCTCACAAAGGAGCTTAGTACCAAGATAGAGACAAGTCTCAGACTGGTTACTAGCCTCCCTGAATATCATGTTGTTCCTTTCCTTCCAAATAGTCCAGCAGATGTGCGGGGGCAACATTCGCCAAAGGAGTTGGAGAAGGGGATGATTGGAGGGGGATGATTAGCATGTTAATAAAATGTATGTGTGTGAATTAAAATATATTTGCGAAAATAAATTAAGACTATTTTGTTTGCATTGAGCAAAGACCATACACATAAAATAACTAGCAATTTTTTTTAAAAAAAGAATCTATATAGAAGCCATCAAGACATCATTTTTTATATATGTTTTTTCATTTTATTTAAATCTACATATGTTTTTAATACATTGTTTACTTGTTTTCAAGAGCAACTTTTATCTTACTTGTGGGTCAAAATAATGTATCATTTTGGCTTAAG
This sequence comes from Chamaecyparis obtusa, assembly GCA_027943335.1. Classification (NCBI taxonomy): domain Eukaryota; kingdom Viridiplantae; phylum Streptophyta; class Pinopsida; order Cupressales; family Cupressaceae; genus Chamaecyparis; species Chamaecyparis obtusa. The sequence continues at coordinate 235,636 of BSBK01006828.1, read as the reverse complement.
TTGTATATGTTTTTCAGTCAACGTTTCAAATCACTATGAGTGATACATCATAAAAAAATAGGAATATGTGAAATTGGAGTGTATAAATAGCCTTAAAAAGAGTGGAAGGGGTATACTAGCATTAATTTCTATGCTAGTAACTTATGCTTTGTGTTTTTGTTTATTTCCCATTAAATTGAATCATGGTTGGCATGATTAGTTGCAAGAATGAAAGCAAATTTCAGGGATCATTCAATTGGTTATGGCAGTATGAAGGTTAGGTTTTAATATTGGGAATTTAGCCTTTGAGAGAAATCCAACATGTTATCGATAGAAGGAAATGGAATGGTTCACATCGAGGGATTCTAGATCCTGCAACAAAAAAATGAGTGAGTTTTTTGACATTTCACTATTTTCTTTCAAACCTTTGCTTGACTTATAGTGTTCACTAGGGCCTATGCCCCTCTTTGACTAGCCCTTCAATAAATGCAAGTAGATTTCCAAAATCCATAAATAATCTTCAAAAACACTTACACAATCAAAACCATAAGCAATTTGAAGATTAGCCAACTAATAAGTATCCACCTCCAACTTTAGTTAGAATAAGGACCTTAATTTAATTTTTTTCCTCTCATCTCATCTCCCTTCACCTTAAGACTATTTTTGCACTCCAATTTTACATATTCATTTTCTTAAAAATAAATTATTGAATATAATTTAAAAATCAGTTAAAAAACATACACAACTACATCATTTTATTCAATGAACTATAGAAAACTCATTATCACAAATTCTACAGACACTCCAAAATAATCAAGGTTTAGATGTTCAATGATTGCTTCTAAAAGAAATAGATATTTAACCACTATTCATTGTTAGATTAAAAAATAAATAAATAAACATTTGATTACATTATAACAATTGTCCGTGGTTTCCATAAAACAACCACATAAATTGAAAAACAGTGAGTTGTAATCTGTGGGAAAATTTAATGATTTCCAAAATAAACGTGAGCATAATTTGAGACCATAGAATGCGACACGTGAAGCAAGATTTGTGTACCGGCGAATATCTTTATCTTTCGGGAAACTGAGGTTGAGCAAATATCTTAATATTTCAAGAAGAAGTCGCGCACATGCACGGGCGGGAATCGGGATGGCGGTGTACGTGGAAAAGAGAATCGTATAATCCCACACAGTTCTCCTTTCTGTATCGCCACGTACCACTTATTTGACACATCCCATTCCTTGTTTATTTCTCCAATCATCAATCAATGTCTTCAAATATGCACACCCATGCCCTTGTGTTTTGGCCCCACTTTCTGTCCTTTCATTGTTTTCTCCAATATCTTATTACCTTTTACCTAGCTCTCTTTCTTTAATGTGCATTATCAGTTCATTTGATTCATGGTGTTCTGATTCTATATCTAATTATTTGCACATCTGACTTTATCCTATACTTATGTGCATCTGACCTTGTCTTAAATTTGAGTTAGCTTAACCATAAAAAATTGTAGTGTTGTAAGAGAGGTTATACGTTCAAATCTTGGAAGGTTTAGGGTAGGTAAATCTCATATTTCAAGTATAATTCGCATATTGTGAGTATGGGAATTCTGAGTAGATCTAAAATAGATCACATAATATTATGGACTATAAAATTAAATTTAATTTTCACTTTAATAATACACTCTTACATCTTAGAACTATGATTTACTACTTGTAATGTATTATAAAGAACATTCATTGAAGAATTACATTACACAATCGTCGAGGGCATCTTACATGTTGGAGAGTGGTGCTCTTGGTCATAAATCTAGTAATAGACTTGGTATCCTTATGATCGTTGACACAAGAGAAGTAATCAACTTTGTCTCATGGACACTGTCTAGTATTAGAACACATTCTTGAGATAACATATTGAGAGCAACAAGACAAGTTGAAAAGTAATGCTTGAAGAGATTAGATCCATGGGCATAGACTAAATCCACAAGACATATCGAAATTACACTTACATGATTGAATTTACTATTGTAGAAATGAGTCGAAGTGATGGACAAACATTAATTGATTGTAAAGTATTCACATGATATTTGTTGATATTTATGCATCATTTACAAATCATATTGTCATTTTTCATAGTTTTTTTGGGCTATGTACATTCAATTTCCAAAGCATTTAATTTATTCACATCTAGGTATTACAACTTTACAACAATTAATCTCTGGTAAATAATGAATATGAAGGCTGTATATTTATCTCCCTTAATTTCTATACAAATGGATTTTATTCCTCCTCGTATTGTATCCATCCTTGTATTCATCGTACAACTAAATTCCTTCATTGTTATGGGAAACAACTACCTCATTTCCGCTACCAGTCTCATGATCAAACCACCAAGGATTTGTGTGCAACAACCTAGAGCTTGGCATCTCATCCCTTCTCCACTAAATTATAATTTAAAGTTGCTTCTCTTCGTCACTAGAAGCAGGTTGTTGATAGCTATGCAGCTAGAGGTGCTCAGATCAAAGCACATTTGCAATGGCTAAAAGTGGGAGATCAGAATAGTAAGGATTTATTTTCCTACCTATGCCCTAGACATTCCTCTCTAGGTATAAAAAGGATCAGAGAGGGCGATTTAGTTCTAATTGAACTTCTAGACATTCTTTGTGCTTTTGTTAATCATTATCAACAAGTTTTCATTACTTAGGCTCCCATTATTACCAGTCAACAAGCTCTTGAGGATTGTCTTGCAACGGTTCCTAATTGTCTGTCAGACTCTCAATGGGCCTTTTGTAATCAGACTTTGTCTATTCAAGACCTTAAGGACGTTATTTTTTCAATGACCAACGACAAATCCCCTCAATGTGATGGCTTCCCCTATGAATTTTATAAAGTACTTTGGGATTATGTCGAGTTAGACCTTCACCATGTTTATCTTGAAGCATTTCAAAATGGTTCTTTAGGTGAAGAAATAAATAAAGGCAATATAAAATTCATACCTAAGTTTGGTGTCCAATTACCTTTCTTAATGTTTCCTACAAAATAATTGCCAAGGCCCTTGCTCTAAATATTCATCATCTCCTTCCTCATATTTTGCATCCTGAGAAGATTGGTTTTATCCAATCCAAGTTCATATTAGATAATATCATTGCTTTCTAGGAGGGTATGGAATGGGCCCATCAATCTAATCAAAATGCCATTTTCTTAAAAATCTACTTTGCTAAAGCCTACAACTACATTGAGTGGCCTTTTATTCTGGCTATGTTAAAAGCCCTTAGCTTTGACCAGCATTTTGTCCTTTGAGTTTAAATGTTTTTTTGTAGATGCTAACACTTGCATTACAATTAACGATCATCATTCCATGACCTTTGGTTTGTGGAGGTTTATTCGTTAAGGTTGCCATTTGGCTCCTTCACTATATGTTCTTGCAACTAAAGGATTTGGCTATTTTCTTGCCTCTATCATCTTTGCATGTAGGGTTCGAGGCATTTCACTTCCTAATTCTAAAGCTCAACTTGTTAATGGTCATTTTGTGAATGAATCCTTCCTCACTCTCATTGAGGATGAGGAGAATGTTCACAATGTTTTGCAATGCCTCGAGACCTTTTGTTTGGCTTCTAGTTCCTCTATTTGATGGTATAAAAGCTCTTATTTCCATCAATCATTTCTTCCATCTCCCCAATGGATTCTCCATTACAACTATAAATGGGTTTACCATGGCTAGGTCTTCTGTTTTCTTGGAATCTCTTTTGCCTTTCACGGATCTATCACTGAACTTTGGAATGTTGTGCTTTCCAAAATAGAAACCAAATTGGCTTTCTAGTTGACCTAGCCTCTTTCCTTGGCTGTTAAATTTCAAATCTACACCAAATTCCTTGCACCCACCCACGTTAATTCTTCGTCTTTTTGGTCGCCTTACAAAGTAACTTATGGCAAGCTAGAGAGGTTGTTGTGAGATTTTCTATGGGCTTTGGACATAGAGAAACATGGTTTCCATAGAGTGGCTTGGGAATATTATTTTTTCCTAAGCAATCTCATGGTCTTGGCCTTATATCCACCCACAAGAAAGGCCAGGAATTGTGTGTCAAATGGGTTTTTCACTATGTATCAGGAAATGAAGCTTGGAAGGGTCTTTTGCATCATTGTATCTCTCCTAGGTTTCCTTTACATCACTCAACATGGAAAGAGATTGGAATCCATACCATTTTTTATCATGAGAGAACCTATTCAAATACAAGGCTCCTTTGTGGCAAAGAGAATTTGGCATGCATGGGAAGCAACCAAACCATGGCTCTGATGGAATAGAGGTGACTCTTGAGATGGGTTATCTTTCAACCAGCACAACCTCTGGTGGTCTCCACTAGTTCAAGTGCAAGGCCTCCCACTTGCACAAAATCCAGGTATCCATGCTTTGCGCTTTCACAAGTGTGGCATGATTCATACTCCAAAGGACCTCTTTTACAAGTCTAGTATGTCTCTTCGCAATCATGACACTTTTGAATTGCTTGTCTCTCTTTTTCCAATTGAATTGTTGCATAAAATTAGTATCACCAGTCATACGATCCCTAGTGGAAGGATGAGTGTTGGTATCTATAGACTTCTCTCTAGAGATACAAATCTTGAAAAGGTTATTGTTGGATTTTATGTCATTTACCTATGGCCGACGTTCTCAACCATCATTGGCATTTGCATTTCACCTAGAGTTTGAATTTTATTACAATCTGGTCTAAACTTATAGAACCCAACATATCCTAATTTTCCTGGTGTATTCTTTTCCAAGGCTTCCCATTAGGGCTTCGACTCCATCATTTGGGTATTCTAGATTCTCGTTGCCATTTCTATGGCCAGTATGAGTCCTTTATTCACTTGTTTTTGTTTTTTTTGTAGGCTTCATAATTATTGGGTTTGGATTCATGATTGTTTTCACCTTTTCAACCACAGATATTTTCATGGCATGTGATTATTCTAGGAGATAATTTCACATTTCCTTTTTCCTATCTACAACTTTGGCACACCTTCAGACTAGAAATTATGTTTACTATTTGGAAAGATGAAAATGCAGTGGTTTTCTCACACACATTAATAGATTCTTGTGTACATCTATTTTTCTAAAGCTTGCATTTGTAATAATGTGATGTTATAGACATGGGTACAGGTTGATAAGGTCATTCTTGAGGTGGTCGACTTATAAGAATTATTGAAACATTGGGGAAATACTCCTTGTATGGTAGCCAAAGTTATACCAGAAGCTTTTATTTCTGGTGGCCATTTTTTTGAACATGTGTTTATCGTCGAGGCCAGAGCTCTTCTCATTGGCATACCAATTCTTCCCTCTTAGAGCCTCCTTGCCACCATTCACCTCACCGTCAGACATCGCCTCATAATTATGTTTCTCCTCCACATTGCTATGGTTCTCCATCATCCTAGCCTCTGCCAATAGATGCTACTTCTCCACACTTGGGAACTTGCTAACTTCACCTATTTTTTCAGGTTGGCTTTCTTCTTCCAAAGGCTTCACCACATTGGCTTTGACCATTTCACCAACACAACAAGATAAAGAGGCTGAGGAGGATAATGCAGATGGATGGAAGTTTCTAGATCCTGAACCAAATCATGAGCCAAAATGGGGTGGGAAGGATGAACCACACCTTCCTCCTCCTATAGCTACAAATTTGGCAGTGTGATGGCATCTCTTCTCTGGGATAGGCCCATTTACTATACTTTGTCTCGGCTCTAGGGCTTGGCCCTTATTTCTCTATTTTTAGGCACTACTCATTTGACTTTAGGGCCCGTTTGGTTGCTGGAATTGACTTGGAATTGGTTTCCCTTCTCAAAATTGAATTCTCAATTCCAATTCCATGCCTCAATTCTAATTCCAAGTTCTGAGGTGGATTGGCAAAATGCTCATTTTAGACCAAAATTAGAATTGGTCTATACTAATTCACCAATTCCCATTTTCCAATTCCAGGTCAATTCCAGCAACCAAACATGCACAAATGCCTATTTCAGTTTCATGTTTTGAACACAAACATCGAAAATGTCAATTCTTGGATTTAACAATCCCAATTCAAGTCTAATTCCAACAAACAAATAGACAATTATGGTGTTCATGTTTTTGGGCTATGCCCAAGTGACCTTCGGGAAGTGACTCTTCCTCCCATTATTATTTTGATATCGATGTATGTTCTATTTAAGTACTATAATGTTCAGATATTTCATCAAAAAAAATCATGGTTAATATTTCTTTTCATTTTAGTGAACCATTCCACTCTTACACCCTTTAAGGTATTATACTATAATGAATTTTATTATTCAAATCCAAGAGTGATTTATTTTCTTATCTTTCTAGCTCTCTTTGTTATACCATTTCAAGGTTTGTTTATCCCATGGGTTATTAAAAAGTCAAATCTTCCTTTATGAACCTAAGTACTTGTCTTAACCCAAATGTGGCTAGTGACTTGAATGAAAATGACTCCCTTTCTAATATTAATACTCATAATGTTTATACTAGAAAGCATAACAAATAAAGCAAGGTTATTACATGTTGCTTATGTGGAAAATTAGGATATTTTCCTCACTATAAAATTACTTATTAATGTTATGCTTAATATTACATATTTAACAAACTTAGCTACTGCCTTGCATAGGGAATTGATGGGTATTATTAATGACACATATACTATTTATATAATATTTGGATTCTCATGGACTCTACCAATGGTGTCTCTTGAGCCATCATTTCATCCATTTTCCTATCATCTTGTAGCTACCACTTATGTGACCTCTACTTCCCATTTTGTCACTCCTAGTGTTATCCATTCATTTTCCACCTCCACCTTTCCCTCCATTATCATTCCATTTTCCTTTTATTCTTCTAGATCTACTCATTCTACATTCACTATGTTAAATTGACATAATTTGATCAACTTAAGAAGAAAATAAATACTATATCTATTAGTCTTAGATATATTATATATAATCTTCCATATTGCATATCTCTTGAGTTTGAATTTGTTACATATCCATTTTCTAGTGCTTTATGATACATTGTTTTAAGTTATATATTGGGAAAGCATGATCAATCCTAATGTTCATTTACAAGATCTTAATGTTGCAAGTCTATATAATTATATGAAGATAAAGTCTTAGCTAAATTATTTCCATGAACCTTAAGGGAATATGATATTCAATTATTCCTTATCTCTAACATTTTTATTTGTTTGATGACTAGCCATAATTTCCTTATGACATTTAAATGTCAATACAAGCTTTTAAAATAAAATTGTGAACTTTATTTGATTAAATGTTCCAAATATGATAGTAAGTCATTCAATGAATATATAATGTACGTTGAATCATTATGTGGTAAAATAAAATATCAACTAGATGATGATCAATTATATCCATTCTTCTTGAAGGACTCCTTCCTCCTATCAAGGATAGTGTTTACTTAAATAGTTTTACTTCGTAAAGTTGTATGCACATGTATGAAAGGTTGAATTCAATTTTCTCAAATAAAATGGTTTAAAAAATAGGGTCTCCCCTACTTCCTTCAAGACAATTTTGAAAGAATGATATCTTTCATAAAGGGATTGACAAGAAAGACTCTAAATTTATTGCCACCTAGGTGGTTATTGTTCAAATAGTGTATCCTTCCAACCTCAAGGGATTAGGAAATTAAAAACTCTTGGTGAACCACTATATAATGCACTTCAAACCTTACTAATAATGTTACCACCCTTCCTCTTGTACACCCATTTAATCCCTCTAGAGGAAATTCTAAGAATTATAATAAACAATATTTTTCATATCACCCAAGATGTTGACTTAGTGCTTAAGATCGCATATTTTAGCTTCAATGCATAAAAATTGATAGTTAAGAATGTATGATACCTTTGCATGGGTGTTTGTGATATGTGAAAGGATTTACAACCACTAAGAAAACAATAAGAGGATTTATATTATTGTACAATGACATCTTCTAGTCTAGTGGATGAGATAGATAGGAAAATATCTAGTGTGTCAAATGGGGCCAAGTGAATGGAGGTTGGATTATTAACAAAGGATGTATCTTCTATAGTGAATGTTTTTAAGATTTAGGAATCTTTGTGATTATCTTATTATTTATCTTAGAAGGAAGTCATAGGGTGTGAGAGAGAATGGAGAAATAAATATGTGAACTATATTCCAATATAAGTCCATATATGAGATATATTCCAATATAGATATTTGCAAATAACATGAATCTATCTTGATTGAATATGCACACATTCTTGGGGGCCAATCGTAATTCTAAAGTCGGTCATTCATTATTTAAGGTAAAATTTGTGAATGTGGAATTGAATTTTGAGCAATTTAATTAGTATAAAAAATGATTGTTGTTGTAAAATTTGAATTTGAATTTGGGCCTAAGCTAATTATCTCTATTTAGTGATTATGTGTTGACTTGAGCATGAAATTCATTAACTTGTATACTAGGGTATTGTATTTAAGGGAAGACTCTTATTCATTTTCATCCATGAAAGACTCATCTAAAATATCAATCCAACTTCATATTCCTATTTACAATGATTTTCAAGGAGAACCACAAAACATCAACATTATAGAGCAAACTTATATCAATATCCTAAGCATCATTGCACACTTGCTTATTTTCTTTAATTATTTGATTGAACTATTGAACAATGAGTTTTATAACAAATGAGAATAATCCTATCCTAGCAAACACCTAAAAAATGTTTATTAACACCACCCCTTTTAGCATATAGATTTCATACATCAAGAAAAACTTAGTATGCGCAAGTTCTACACATCAAATCCAACATTGTTCATATCTTTACATAGGTTCAAATTTACAAGCATGGAACTAAACCGAAACATTAGACAAAGACAAATGACATATATACATTTATTTGACCATTCTTAAATTTTGACACACAGTAAATTATTGAACAACATTCGTAAAAAATATCTCTTCATTGATGTAATTCCAACAAATTCCCTCACTTAGAACTAACTAGTTTTCTTGTGTATGCTAAACAACATTTAAGAAAAGACTCTTGAAAAACCAATTAATGATAATCTCACAATAGCTCATGAAGACCCGTCCTATTATCTAGAATTACTCAAATTGTGATATTGTTATCCTATGTAGTTCTTTGAGTCAAGCTCATTTACCCATGTTTCATGAGCAGTGGTTCACAAGAACCCATCTCTCATGAGAATGAATGGAACACTAAATACTCATTGCATTTAGGTGATGCTCATAGGGTGAAGTGTCGGGCCTTCTCAAGAGGTCACCCATCCCAATATTGCTCAACCCAAATAAACTCAACCATAAAATTTCTTCCAAAAGTAAGTTCACCTAACTTGCTACCCTATTTGCTATCCATCACTTAAATTGATTAATCATTATATTATTATATATTGCATCAACTTGTCTTATCTTATTATTAATTTTTATATTTGATATATCTCAACTTTTGAGGTGTGCCATTTTATTTATTTATTTGCTAATGGTTCCATTTGATTTTACAAGAATGGGGACCATTAAGAATAGTCAACTAGTGCAAGCGACACAATCAGTAGTTACCACAAAAGGTAAAAACACGCAACACCAGGGGCCATGCAAAACAGGTTATACGGAAAAAAGAGTAAAAAGAGAACTTCAGTAATTAGGAATCTACTCGATTGGGCAAATGTATGTTTTCGGAGAGGGTAAAAAAAAAACACAGGCCCAAAAAAAGAGGCACAGAGGCACGCTTCACTATTTACTGCAGTCATTCATTTCCGATCTGGACTGTGGGTTAATTTCAAGGTGACGGCTATCCAGCCATATCATTCAATATGGCTGGATGCCCATCAAACCATGCATTTGCCTCGTAATTCACACCCGTCATTAATTTCATACCTGCATGACTACAGTACGCTGAATGGATTTATTATTTCTGTAATTGTACATCAATGATTGTGTTGTACATACTTATTAATTATAAAATTATATTTGATTATAAGATTAAACAAGTGCCACGTAGTGGTTAAGTACTTGCCTTTAAACTATAATAGTATATTAATTTTTTAATTACTATGTTTTATATAGTAATAGTAGAAATAATAAATATAAATTTTTAAGTTATACTAGAAATAACAGTATATTAATTTTTTAATTATTATGTTTTATATAATTACAATAGAAGTAATAAATTTTTATAAAAGAAATTTTTTTTTATCAAAAAAAGGCTGAGACCCTAGATTTTATTTTATTAATATTAAAATAAATAATTTTTACAGAAAAACCCCGCTCAATGCAGGCGCTAGTAGGAAAGAGCAGGGTCAAGAAAACCTCCAGCCTTGTCCGGGACGTTAAATCATGTTCTTAATACAGATTATACGTGGGCATACCCACGACTCGATATCTATCAAGATTTTTTCAAAGTACATAGTTACAGTGGGCACACCCACTGATTCTGAATCATGATACAGTTACATTAGAATTACATGTTTACTCCTATGACGTTAAGTCTTGTTCTTAATATAGATTATACATGGGCTTACCCATGACTTGATATCTATCAAGATTTGTTCGTAGTACATAGATACAATGGGCATACCCACTGATTCTGAAAAAATCATGATACAATTACATTAAAATTACATGTTTATACAACTTTTGCGTTATAACTTTGAGATGTCCACAACTAGTCCCAAAACCTTCAGTGAGAGATTGCACTTGTCGCCATATCACCAATATCCTTCTGAAAAGTAAGACATAATTCTTCCAACTCCATTTGTTAAAACATCATCAATATATTATAAAATAAAATCATCATGTTTAGCAATGTTCCCTGCCTCCAGTTGGTAAGCAATTGTGATATCTATGCTAGAGTATAAGGATAAGAATAACCATCCCAATTTGAATTCATTAGTATGATAGCTAACATGAACATAAGAAAGAGATGCAATTATTCTATAAAATTCATTACCTTTTATTATAGAGTTCTATCTATAACTTTACCATAGCTATTATCAAAGACCTGCATTATTTTTATCCACATTATCCTTAAAAAGTATAAATTAATCAATTTAAGCTTATATCTGTAATTTTAAGATAAACTCATATTTCCTCAATAAATTTTGCGCCTTTATGAGTTAACTCCCATTTACTATCCAGCGAAGATAAATATTCAGAATAATATGTTTAATTAAAAGGGAAAAAATGGTTCCCTTTTAATTATCCTACACTCTCTACCTGGGTAAGAGGGGTCTGGAGGCAGACAATATGGAGAGGATATGCAAGACAAATTGTCTACTTATAGATATTAATTTTACAATATGAACATTAGGAAACACAATTCTGAATATGTATATGTATATATATATATATATATACTTGTGTATGTATATATATATATATATATATATATATATATATATATATATATATATATATATATATATATATATATATATATATATATATATATATATATATATATATATATATAAAGCCATAAAGTATGTCTGTTTAAGAGATAATGTGATCCGAGAGACCTGAATGCATACATTGAAAAACAATAATACTCATGGCTATAAGAGTTGATATATAAATATATATCTAAATATACCTGTAGGTATATATTTACATATATATTTATATATCTAGGGGTATACATTACAGCCACAACTATTAGATATAAATTTACATGTCCAAAACTAAATCCTTCTTAAAACAAGCTGAGAAGAAAATATTATCCAAACCTCCTACATAAATCAAGATTACCATAATTTAAATGCAGGCCCCTTCTAGATTAAGGATAGCTTCAGTACGTACCCGATATCTTAATCCTAATAAACAGAGCAAACTATATATATAAGCTATAGTTTGCTCTGATTATTAGTAAATTGTCACCCAGATATGAACCAGGCTCTTCAAATTTTTGTACTAAAGTCCTAAGGATGTTTGGGCATCATCCACATTTCATTGATACAAACTAACTTATACCATTTGCCATTGCCAAAACAAGATGAAGTTGCTCTTTTGTACCATCCATAATCTAGTTAATGGATACAAAAGGGAAAACTAGAGACCAAGCTAGAAACTAAATTAAAACTTCCAGGACAATGCTTTTATGGATTGCTCCATGATTTTGTTATCTGACATCCAATATGCTATCTTGAGGTTACCTATGTTGTCCCCATATTAATGCAAGAAACAACTACCTGCCTTGTTAAAAGAAAACTTCAAGGAAGATAGCACAGAGATATTAACATCTATATTCACATTACATAGTCCATCCCACCAAATAAGTACATCATTATAGGTTATTTACACAATACCAAAGTGACACACCGACTATAATATACAACATATCTCTAATAAGTCTCCAGTCCCATTATAAGATTTTGCTAGTAAACCAAAAATATTTATACTTGGTTGAGCTATATTTATCCTTTCTAGACAGAATATAGAATATGTACATCTATGAAAACATCAACTTATAAACCATCCTGCAGTTCCTATTCCTCGCTATTCTTTTGCACTGTTGTGCATTTCCACACGTTATTATCTTTGTGTTGGAAATATAGATGTAGTAACTGAGAGGGGGGGGGGGTGAATCAGTTAACCACAAAATATTACCACTGATCCCTTAGATGTCCTATTAAATTATTTATTGCTGACATACAGAGAAATGCTGAAACTTAGTAATTGCAGAGAGTGTTAATTATAACTGTTCTTAAGCATTCATCAGTGATTAACATGCATGAATAAAGAAAATACCATGAACACAAGAGACACTAGATTTAACGTGAAAACCCAATATGGGAAAAACCACCAATGTAACTAGTTACTGATTTTCACTCTTTTGAAGTGATGCCCTGTTAGGAGCCAACCTGGTAAAAGGTTACAAAACACACTGTTAGGTGTGACCTTGTTAGAGGATTTAATCACCCTGCTAGGAGTGGCCTTGTAAGAGGTCTTGAAACAATTCAATAGAACTGTCACCTTGTTAGAGGATTTACAAAATGGCTGTTAAACCAACTCGGTTAGGAGATTTTGAAATCACTGCTACAATGGTAAGAAAGTAACGATGAAGTGACCTGAATAGTGATGCAACTGAATTACTGATTACAGATCTCTGTTCTGCTTCACTAGATCCTTCCTGGTCAAATATATCTCTGCTGCTCTTCAAGGATATCTAACCATCCTTCAAAATTCGCTCATACTATTCTTCTCTTTCACTTTTTTCATCCTCATAATTCACAACTTGACCTTCTATATATATACCATTCGGATTGTCAAGTCGGCACTAATAATTATTACAAAACATCACTAATCATTACAACAGTCGACTGGAATAAACCAACTTTATTTCTCAAATTGACAAAATCTTTTACTGGGCCAACCTTGCTCGGTAAACATTAATCCGAAAAGCATTTCCTTTGGCGACCAAGAGAACTCGGTAAGTACTATGAATTCTTCAACATCCTTTGGAGACCGAGTGAACTCGGTAGACACTAACTTTCCTTCGATAACCGAGGAAGCTCGGTTAACACTGTTTTCTGCCATACTTTTCTTTTGACACCCGAGAGGTCTCGGTAGACACTGGTAACTGCTTTGCTGACCGACTCAGCTGACAATTGATATGACATCTGTGTGACATCAAAGACAACACATAATCATTCCAACAATCTCCTTCAGACAATTGTATCCAACAATCTCCCTCTTTGGCATTGATGGCAACACAATATGTCATAGCACAATGAAATTTCACAGCAAACATAGAATAAGGAACATATCCTTAGTTTCATTCTGATTCTCATCTCCCTTTGTCAACAAACTTCTCTCTCTAACTGAAAACTCTCCCTCTTTTCTTTTTTCTTTTTTTAAAATCTCTTTCTTAGAAATTTCATGAAATAATGACAGCAAACAACAAACTCTCCCTCTTTGACAACACATGCCAAAGATAACACACTTCTATTGAATACCAATGTACCTTAAGTATTGATTCATATGCAATGAGTCCTTGACTATGCTGCATCAACTGACTGATCTTCAACATGCTTTGGTTGATGTATTACTAAAACTCAATTTAGTGAGCCTCGGATAGGGGAGTGACCCCTAACTTACCTCTTAGATACAAGAATGCATCCTTAGGTAGTGGCTTGGTGAAGATATCTGCAATTTGTTCTTTTGTATGAATATATTCCAATCTGATTTCCTTATCCTACACCAATTCTCTGACAAAGTGATATTTTATAGCAATGTGTTTGGTTTTGGAATGCATTACTGGATTCTTTGAAATATTTATTGCACTTGTATTATCACAGAACATAACAACTGGTTCTTTGATCTCAACTTTCATGCCTTCCAATAACTGTTTGAACCAAACAATATTAGAACAGTTTACTGCTGCAGCAACGTATTCTGCTTCTGTTGTGGATTGGGATGTGCAATTTTGCTTTTTACTGGTCCAAGATACTAACCTTTTGCCAAGAAAAAATGCTCCACCACTTGTACTATTTCTGTCATCAATGTTTCCTACCCAATCAGCATCAGTAAACACTTTTAAGTCCAAATTGCCTCCAAATTTATACCACAAGCCATAATCTTCAGTTCCTCTCAAGTACCTCAAGATTCTTTTGATTGCCATCATGTGATTTTCTCTGGGTTTTGCTGAGAATCTTGCTACTATACCAACTGCTAAGGCAATATCAGGCCTTGTATGTACTACATACTGTAATTTTCCAATCATTGATCTGTATAAGGTCTGATCTACTTCTTTTGAATCATCATCTTTGGTAAGCTTCAGTCCAATACACATGGGTGTACCAACTAGTTTTGAATCTTCCATACCAAACTTCTTAAGTATTTCCTTGATGTATTTAGACTGAGTAATGTAGATATCATTCTTGCTCTGCTGAATTTGAAGTTCAACAAAGAATTTTATTTGACCAAACATAGACATTTCAAATTCTTTGTTCATTTGCTCTGAAAATTCTTTGCACTGATCATCATTCCCTATAAACACAGTATCATCCACAAATATTTCTGCCAAAATAATTTTGTTATCTAGTCCTTCTTTGATGTATAAATTACTATTGTCATTGGCTCTTTTGAAATCAATCTGAGTTAGATAGTTATGTAAACTTTCATACCATGCTCTAGGGGCTTGTTTCAGACCATACAGTGCTTTGTGTAACTTGCAGACCATATCCCTTTTGTCTGGATCCATAAAACCTTCAGGTTGCTCAATGTAGACTTCTTCATCAAGAATACCATTGAGAAATGCAAATTTTATATCCATCTGATATACCTTAAATCCTTTATGTGCTGCATATGCAAGTAGAGTCCTCACACCTTCTAATCTTGCAATAGGAGCAAAAGTCTCTCCATAATCTATACCTTCTTCTTGAGAATATTCTTTACATACCAATCTTGCTTTGTTTCTTGATACTTGACCATCTTCATTCAACTCGTTTCTGAATACCCATTTTGTCCCAATTACATTTTTATCTTTAGGCCTAGGTACAAGAGTCCATGTCTTATTTTTCTCTATTTGCTCTATTTCTTCATTCATAGCCTCAATCCAACTTTCATTTTCCAATGCATCTTTGACATTTTTAGGTTCAAAATCAGCAAGTAAACATGTACCTTTTAGTTTATTCCTTGTCATAGTGCCATCTGATTTGTTTCCAATAATCTGATCTGGTGTATGATGCTTCCTGACATACTTGGCCAATACAAGTTCATTTCTTCTTGAATGAGTTACATTGTCATCTTCTTGAATTTCATCTTCAGGTTCAGTTTGCTCAAGCTCGGTAGATATTTGCTCGGTAACTTCAGGCTGAGACTCAGTTTCTTGTGACTCGGTCTGAACTTCTTCTTGTGACTCGGTTACTGTATTGGGCTCGGTTGATGTAGTCTCTTCATTGACAGATGTGTCTGGCAACGTATCAGGTTTAATGTAAACAAATCTTCTGTAATCCTCTAGTTCCCTTTTGCTTTCTTCTTCAGTCTTTTCTGCAAACTCATCTACTTTCACATGTGCACTTTCTATGATTTTATGAGTAGACAAATTTAGACATTTATATGCCTTACTTTTGCAAGAATATCCCAAAAATATTCCTTCATCACCTTTTGCATCAAGTTTTCCTTTTCTAGATTCTTTCAAGATGTAACATTTACTACCAAATACTTTTAGGTAACTTACATTGGGTTTATAGCCATACCATAACTCATAAGGAGTTTTGAATGTGTCTTTCCTTAATTGTACTCGGTTCAAGGTATGAACTGCAGTGCTAATAGCTTCCTTCCAGTATTTCATAGCAATGTTCTTTTCAATCATTAGAGTCCTTGCACAATCCATGATAGATCTGTTCCTCCTTTCAGCTATTCCATTCTGCTCAGGAGTTCTTGGAGCTGATACCTATCTTTTGATTCCTCTTTCAATGCAAAAATTATTGAATTCATGGAAGATGAATTCACCACCTCTATCTGATCTCAAGCACTTCATTCTTTTTCCTATTTCCTTTTCTACTCTTGCCAAATACCATTTGAATTTCTCAAATGCTTCTGACTTTTCTCTTAAATACATAACAGTCATCATTCTAGAGTAATCATCAACAAAGAGAATAAAGAATTTTTCTCCAGTATAGCTTTCAATTCCAATAGGTCCACATAAGTCAGTATGCACAATATCCAAAATATCTTCAGACTGATAGTTTTTACTTTTAAAGCTAGTCTTTCCCATTTTACCAATCTGACAATTCTTGCATAGACCAATATCAGGTTTCTTCAAAGTAGGAATACCTCTTATTTTCTTGAATTTGCTTATTTTCACTATATTATCAAAATTTACATGACATAACCTTTTGTGCCATAACCAACTTTCTTCAATTTGAGCAATAAAACATGAGCATTCACCGAGATCAAGATAAAATAGGTTACCTTTGGTTTGTTTGCCTGAACCAATCAGTTTTCTTTTGTCATTCAGCAGTCTTGCTTTGCCATTCATGAATTCAACCTTGAGTCCACTGTTGATTAGTTGTGCTACACTTAGAAGATTATGTTTTAGTCCTTCAACCCAATATGCATTATCACATATAAGTTCTTTGTTTAATGAAATTCGTCCTCTTCCTTTTATACAACAAGGTTCATTGTTTCCAAACCTTACACTACCACCATCATAGTCTTCAAAATGTTCAAACTTAGTTTTGTCACCAGTCATATGATGTGAGCATCCACTGTCTATAATCCATGTATCATTTTTGCTTATATGAGAGATAAGTGCCATCTCATCTTCATCATCATCAGATTCATCTTTTACAGCAATGAAGACAATTTCTTCTTCACTATCATAATCCTTAGCCAAAAAACATGTTTTCTTACCTTTATCCTTGAATGATTTGAAATTCTTCTTGCCATTGTACTTATGACCTTTCTTCTCATCTTTGCTTTGTTTGTTTGGGCACCTAGCTACAATATGACCAATTTCTTCACATGAAAAATAGATTAAGGGAGTTTTACCTTTGTATTTACCTCTGCCTCTAGTATATTTCTTTGCAAGTAATGCTTCAATAACTTCAAGATCACTGTCTGAACTTTCCTCTAATTCTTCTTCACTTTCTGACTGGATTTTCTTGCCCTTCTTAAGTGAGAGTTTGGCCTCAAATGTTGATTCAATATTTTTAGAAGTTGGAACATAGTTATCATAGTTGTCCAATTCAAAAGCTATCAATCTTCCAACTAAGGCATCCAAAGTTATATTGTGATTTTGTTCACATCTTCTTTCTTGAATAACAGATACTCTTATTGCATAGATAGGAAGCAATGTTCTAAGAACCTTACTTATAACAGTTTCATCATCAATTTTTCCTCCAGAAGCTCTGATTGCACTAACACTCACCTTGATTCTTACAACATATTTTGCAATGTTTTCATCTTCTTTCATCTTCATCTGATCAAATTGTCCTCTTAGGCTTTCTGCTTTGGCTCTTTTCACATTGTCATCACCACCATAAATTTTCTTCAGCTTGTTCCACATTTCATAGGTAGGTGTGCAGTCTTTGATCTCATTAAATTCTTCATAGCTAAGGGCTGATGCAATATCTATCATCATGGTGTTATGGTTCTTTTTCTCTGCAATGTCTTCAACAGTTAATGTGCCAGTAGGAATAGTATATTCTTGATCAATATATTTGCATCCTGAATCACCAATGGAAGCCAGATGAAGTCTCATGAGACCTTGCCATGTTGAAAAGTTATCTCTGTTAAGCCTTGGAATTTCTCTCTTGTAAGACATCCTGATCTTTAGCTTAGGTCCTTAAAACCCTTCCTGCAAGCACCAAAAGCTCTGATACCAATTATTGGAAATATAGATGTAGTAACTGAGAGGGGGGGTGAATCAGTTAACCATAAAATATTACCACTGATCCCTTAGATGTCCTATTAAATTATTTACTGCTGACATACAGAGAAATGTTGAAACTCGATAATTGCAAAGAGTGTTAATTATAACTGTTCTTAAGCATTCATCAGTGATTAACATGCATGAATAAAGAAAATACCATGAACACAAGAGACACCAGATTTAACGTGGAAACCCAATATGGGAAAAACCACCAATGTAACTAGTTACTGATTTTCACTCTTCTGAAGTGATGCCCTATTAGGAGCCAACTCAGTAAAAGGTTACAAAACACACTGTTAGGTGTGACCTTGTTAGAGGATTTAATCACCCTGTTAGGAGTGGCCTTGTAAGAGGTCTTGAAACAATTCAATAGAACTGTCACCTTGTTATAGGATTTACAAAATGGCTGTTAAACCAACTCGGTTAGGAGATTTTGAAATCACTACTACAATGGTAAGAAAGTAACAATGAAGTGACCTGAATAGTGATGCAACTGAATTACTGATTACAGATCTATGTTCTGCTTCACTAGATCCTTCCTGATCAAATATATCTCTGCTGCTCTTCAAGGATATCTAACCATCCTTCAAAATTCACTCATACTATTCTTCTCTTTCACTTTTTTCATCCTCATAATTCACAACTTGACCTTCTATATATATACCATTCGGATTGTCAAGTCGGCACTAATAATTATTACAAAACATCACTAATCATTACAACAGTTAGCTGGAATAAACCAACTTTATTTCTCAAATTGACAAAATCCTTTATTGGGCCGACCTTGCTCAGTAAACATTAATCTGAAAAGGATTTCCTTTGGCGACCGAGAGAACTCAGTAAGTACTGCGAATTCTTCAACATCCTTTGGAGACCGAGTGAACTCGGTAGACACTAACTTTCCTTCGATAACCGAGGAAGCTCGGTTGACACTATTTTCTGCCATACTTTTCTTTTGACACCCGAGAGGTCTCGGTAGACACTGGTAACTGCTTTGCTGACCGACTCAGCTCAGTAGACATTGGGAACTACTTTGCTGACCAACTCAGCTAACAATTGATATGACATCTGTGTGACATCAAAGACAACACATAATCATTCCAACAATCTCCTTCAGACAATTGTATCCAACACTTTGATCATCACCACGATGCACTCTATCTCTTCCTTGGCTTTGTTATTTCTCCTGGTGCATCTAGGCACCTCTGGTGCCATGATATGCAAGTTTGAAGGTGTGATGTTGTTGACATAATCAGGGATATCAAATCCTTCATCCCTCCAATAGTCTAAAAGCCAGTTTGATTCCATTTCTTCTTCCAAAACTTCTCTAATAGATATTCAATGTTCCTAGCCATGACAGGCTAGTGTTTGTCAAAGCATTCCTCATCCTTGTAAGACATTAGTGCTATTCTTTTAGACTGTGGGATCCTGTCCAGTTCTTCTATGCTTGTTTGCATGGTTAGTTCCAGATGAGGAATAGTGAGGTTGCAATCTATACAGTGAACCATGTTTTCTAGTCCACCCAAGTGATCTTCTATAAAGATTTCTTTTGCTATAGTGATGATATCTTCTTTCCTTCTTCCTACAAAGGTTGACAGAGCTATAAACTGCCCTATTATTCCACGATTAGTTCTGTAGGTGTAGTAGTTATTGAAATATTGGTCACCTATAGATTTCTCAATTGCCCTCTTGGTTGAGTCCGATAAAGGATTCAATAGCTGATTCCATCTTTCTGGAAAGATGGATCCTCTAAACACCATAGCCCTATCACTCTTGGTGTAAAATGTGAGTAATTTAGTTTCAATGCTATGTTTCTAAAAAAATTTGCCAAAAGTTTATGTATAAAAGAAATCCAAACCGATCTTTCTAGAAAGGACCCAATTCTTCATACTGAAGTATAACTATCCACAGCTAGAATTCTAGAATGTTAACTAAGTCGAGGTAATACCATCTCCAGGCATAATTTCCATCAATGATTACTCTTACTCATCTTAAAATTTCTGATGGAACATCAGTTGTTTTCTGTGAGGTATACATCCTCCTTAAAAATACTGGATAGAGTATATGCAGTCTACTACACTTTAGATCTCCATTTGCCATAATGATTGTAATTGCAAAATCAATTTTATCATTACCATCACAGGCTATTTCTAGGTTGTGGTGGTAATGATAAAGCCCAAATGTGTTGATATATGATTGCAGATAGTGCATTGTAGTTAGTACTTGCTTCATACTTCGACTGAGTTTCAATACAGATCATGTTGTAATTGTGACTCTAATAAAGGTGGGGACATTTAGCCAAGATGAAAGCCCATGATTATTGTAAATTAATGCATGAAATTAGAGCATAAATAATTGGTATCTTAGATTTTAATAATAGTCTACCTCAGAACTAAACCTCAGTGAAGCTATGCAGTGAATGTTACTAGATGTCCCGAAAGTTTTTAAATTATTATAGTTGATGATTATAAGAGTACTATTGAGCCATTCTATGGCACTTATAGCTATTAACTTTAAGCACTATAGTCTTATTCTATGGCTAAGGAGATTGAGTAAAAGATTATAAGTTATACCAATACTATTATCTGGGGTGATGTCCAAGATTTATGACTGCTGAGGTCATGAATCAGATTATACTTGTTAAAGTTATATATAATAGGGGCTAAACTATAATGTCTCATTACTAATCATAACCTTGGAAGACAATCAACTAAGGTTTGGCATTATTAATGCACCAACTGATTTAAATAAACTATAATGTTAATTATGCATGCCTTTAAAAATTAGTTGGTACATTAATGAGTGTTTCCAGCTTATCTAATTTTTAGAGAGCTGAGCTTAATCTGTGAAAACTAAGATAGATAGTGTCGAATTATGCTCATTACAATAATAGGAAGGTTAAACCATAAAGCAGAAGACATAATTATAGTTTTTATGATAGTAATGATCGAAATCTGAGATACATATGTCTATTGGTCCTAATGTTAATCATCACAACCGAATGTATTAATATTTATGTTGTGTGTGCTTATTAATTATTTGGATAGCTGATTAGGTGTTAGTTATTTGTCCATTCCTAGTATATGATGATTTTAATTAGTAATCTTGTTATATAGTTTTGAAGGTATGTTGATGTTGGTTATGTAGTTAAGATTATTTTTTATACCGATGAAAAAGTTGCTTGATTTTTATGTGTTGATATATCTATTAACTGGTTATGCTTATTGGTATAATTTAGGTGGGATTGGTGATTAATCAGAGTTATTCCATTTGACTAGAGTGCATATATATTTATTAATTATTACTGTGTTGTTCTAATGGACCTAACTTTAATATTCATTGCCATTGGAGTTGAGTTGGGGTAGCTGTTCCATTATTATAACTCCATTTGCGCCTTGATTGGCTAGCATATCTGCCTCCGTATTACCTTCCCTATATGTATGCCTAATTTTGTATTCAGGAATTTTCTCCAGGATTTGATTAATTTCTTCTATTTTCGAGTTTAGAGTCCAATTAGGAGTTCTTTTGGTTCGAATAGCATTTATGATAATTTGGGAATCACCTTCTATGATTACTTTGGTGATATTGAGTTTCCTACATAATCTAAGGCCTTCTAATACTGCTTTACATTCTACCATGTTGTTCATGGTGTGGTTAATGGGTTTAGAGAATTTGGCAACCACTTCCTCCTTCCAGTTCCGAATTAACCCCCCAATTCCTGCTATACATGGGTTCCCTCTAGATGCTCCGTCAAAGTTGAGTTTAAACCACCCCTCCTCTGGGGGAATCCATTTGCAAGAGGCTCTATCTGCTTTCATTTTGGGCCCCCCTTTACCGTATAAGGGTGGAATATTTAATCTCGGCCACATTATCCTGATTTTATTATCCCAGCTTTTAAAGGACTCTTCATAACAAAGTTGGTCTCTAAGTTTGCTATTAATGATTTCAATAAAAGACATTTCTATTTTATTAATAATTGGTTTCCATTCTAGTTTTTGCCCAGTGAAAATTCTCCTATTCCGTTCTTTCCAGATTTCCAGACTAATATGGAGGAGAAATAGTCCAAATATCACTATATAGGTTATCCTTATAAAGATTTGGCCATGCTTTAAGAGAGTTTAAAAGATTAGGTTGGAGAGCGTTTTTCCATCCTAGACACTGGTGTAACCAGTTCCAACAATTTTGAGTAAAGGTGCAATTAAGGAGAAGGTGGTTGACGTCTTCTGATTGATTTTCACATAAGGGGCATCGGGATGGCCCTTTGAAACCCAGTTTATTGATTCTATCTTCTATTAAGATTTTCTTCTGCATAGCTACCCATAAAAACATTCCTGCTTTAGGCAGACATGATTTATTCCAGCAAAGGTTCAAGGGCATATCTATATTATCCATATTATGCTCCTTAATTATAGATTTATAGCCCTCCTTAACTGTATAGCTTCCATTGTTTGAAGCAGCCCATATCAACTTATCTGTTATGGTTTTAAGGGGTGCCTCTCTATCCTTGAGTAAAGCCATAAGTTTCTAATTCTCTATGGTTGAAGAGGCTGAGCATTCTATATTTTTCCACTTAGCTTCTTCATTCTTGCATAAATAATCTTTAAGATAAATGCCTTGAGAGTTCTTACACTCATCCATAAACTCCGTGGAGAAACCCAATCTATTTAGGGGGGGGAGACCAGCCCAGGAATCCTCCCAAAAAAGAGCCTTGTCTCCTAGACTTACATCCCATGATAAAAATTTACTTATAATCCCTCTACAATCCTTAATAAAGTTCCAAATTCGTGAACCTTTTACATGTGTGTGGGCCCTGAAAATATTGATGGGGTCCGCATTAGGGATATATTTGTGTAGTAAAATTGATGCCCATTTGCTGTTAGATTCCTTGTATAACCTCCATATAAGTTTTGCACCTAATGCTTGATTCTGCCATTGTAATTTTTTTATACCAAGACCTCCCTTGGAGATTGGTTTACATAAGGTGTCCCATTTAATAAGTGCTAATTTTCTGTCATCTGCTGGGCCTTGCCAATAAAAATCTCTGAACATTTTCTCTAAGCTCTTATTAATGTTAGTTGGGAGGGGAAGAATTGACATATGGTAAGTGGGTATGGCTAAAAGAATTGATTTAATCATTGTCGACCTACCTGCTTTTGTGAGCCATCTACCTTTCCATGAACTTTTTTTGTTTTGAACTTTAGTGAGCACCTGTTGCCATAGCTTGGTGGAGAGTAGACCTTTGTCCAACTCAATGCCCAGGTACTTGCATGGAAATTTGCCACTTTTGTAACCCATCGTGTTGCAAATTTCCTTTTCTACTTTCGGAGAAGTATTTAAAAAGAAGATTTCAGATTTAGTAGGATTGACTTGTTGTCCAGAGGCCTTCATGTACAGCTTTAGGATTTCTTTATAAGCTTTAGCCTCTTGACAATTAGCTGCACCCGGTAAAATTGTATCATTGGCAAATTGTTGATGTGTAATATTAGGGACATTTTCTGAAGCTTTTAGACCTATGATTTTACCTTCTATATATTTCTTCGTAATCGCTCTTCCTAGTGCTTCTGCCATGATAATGTAGAGGAAAGGGGATAGAGGGTCTCCCTGCCTAATGCCTCTAGAAATATTGAAAAAGCCTTCCGGGGTGCCATTGATAAGAATCAAAATTTTAGGAGTGGAGATACAATTGAAGATGAGATTAATCCATTGTTTAGAGAAGCAAAAGGCTTCCATGCATTTGCAGAGGAATCTCCAATCTACTTTGTCGTATGCTTTTTGAATGTCTATTTTAATAAGCATGCTTGGTTCCTTTGTTAATTGAGCAGTGTGTACTACTTCTTGAGCTATAATTATCCCGTCCAGGATCGATCTATTCGCAATGAAGCCCGTCTATTCTTTCGAGATAATGGTAGGTAGGAGCGTTTTGAGTCTATTAGCTAGACAATTAGATAAAATCTTATAAATGGTATTGCAGAGAGATATAGGTCTAAAATCCCCTGGATCTATACACTCATTTTTCTTAGGGATTAGTGTAAAAAAGGTGTTGTTAATTTTGCTTAATAAGGATCCCGAGTTTCTAGTAGCTTCCACTGCTTGCCAAACTTTGTCTCCTACAAAATGCTAGCATTTTTGGAAAAAGCCTGCTTGAAACCCATCTGGACCCAGGGCTTTATCCGGGTGGAGTTGGAAAACCGCTGTTCTAACTTCATCCTTGGATATTTTTTTATTTATCATTTTGTTGTTGGCATCTGAGATCAGCTTTGGAATAGCTTTTAGCATTTCATTTTGCACTATGTAATCAATCGCTTTTGTGTTGTTAAGAGGGGATTGATAGTATTGTGTGAGTACGTTTGAGATCTGATTTGGGTCTTCCAAGACTTGACCATCACTATTCTTAATTTTGGATATTCTATTAATGTTTCTTTTAAAATTAGTGGTATTATGGAAAAATTTCGTGTTGTTATCTCCTTCCTTAAGCCATGATTCTCTGGACTTTTGTTTCCAGAAAATCTCTTCTTTGAGTAAAATTGCGTTGTATTTTTCCATAAGTTCTTTTTCTTTTTGATAGCTGCTCTCATTCATACCTTGCACTATTACTATGTTGTTAAGATAAGCTAAATATTGCTCAATTTGAACTTTTTCTTCAAAGATGTTATTGAAATTATTCTTGTTCCATTCTAATGCTTTGTTTTTAATGATTTTTAGTTTTGCTATTAAACTGTACATTTTAGATCCTTTAATCGTTATTTGTTTCCACCATTGCTCCAATAGGTTGATAAAATTCGGGTTCTGAAACCACATAAACTCGTATTTAAAGGGATTTCTAGATGGTTTGCCGCTCTTTGTTATAGTTAGCCTAATAGGATAATGATCTGATCCTACCTTAGGGAGAATTTCCACATCTAATATCTGATTGAAATCTACAAAGTTTGTACTTATCAAAAATCTATCAAGTTTTTCAGCTATATGACTAAAGCCCGCTCTTCTATTATTCCAAGTGTATATGCCATTGCTTGTGTTTATATCTATTAAATGATTGTCCATAACCCATTTACTGAAATCTTTCTGTGATTGTGAGATGTATTGTGAGCCTCCGTATTTTTCTTTAGGGTCTAGGATGGCATTGAAATCCCCTCCTATAATATGAGTATCTCCTAAGATGGCTCCTAGATGCAAATGTATTTCCTGCCATACTTTCCTTTTCTCTTCATTTAGAATAGGCCCATATACATTGATTAACTTAAACTTTAAATTGGATTTAAGGCTCTTAATTCTAGGGCCATCCAGTTATCATTTTTAGATAAAAGTTGAGCTGCGACTTTTCGCTTTCCTCCTTGCTAAATTTAGTTTCCTGAACTATAATGATTTCCAATTCAAAAAATTTTAAATATCTTTTTAAAAGTCTCTGTTTGTTAGGGGTATTTAATCCCCTAACATTCCATGTTGTAACTTTCTTTGGTCCTGGGGAAGGCACTTCCCCTTTCCAGCTTTCAAGATGTTAGCAATTTTTTGTTGATTGTCTGATTTACTTGTCAAGGTTCTTAGCTCAATAGCTGATTTTCTGCCTCTCTTTTTTTTCATTTTGTTAATGTTGGGAGTGCTTAAACCTCCTCTATTTATCGCAATACTGAGTTGTCTATCCTCATTGGTTATCCCAAAGAGGCCTGTAATAGACTCCTTAATGGGATTAAAAATTTCAATAATATTATTGTTAGTATCATTCTTATGGTCTAAACTTATTTGATCAAACTCTAGAAGAGGGGGGGGGGGGGGGGTCCTCTTTATCTAAAATCTCTTTTCCATAAATTTCTGTTATATTTTCTAAATTACCAGATAAATCCAGGTTCAGAGATTCCATCTCTATAGGAATTGAGACTAGAGATTCGACCCCCTTGTGATGAAAAGTTGTAGAAGGTTCTTTTGCAATCTCACTATTAGGTTCAATGACCCCTTTTAAGTTAAATATCTTTTTATTTTCAGATTGAATTGAAATGTCCTTTTGTTCTCTGCTGGCTTTTTCAGCAGCACCTGAGATGTTGTCAAGATTGTTCAAGACAGCTTTGTTACAGCCTTCCTTTTCTAAGAGGGCTGACGGGATAGGTTCAGATTCTGTTGTCTGAGTCATCCTAAATTCCTCTATTTCTTCATTTTCTAGTTTAGCGATCTTAATCAATTTAATCAAGGTTCTTTTTGATACTTTAGTTCCTCTGAGTCACAGATCTCATCCAAAAACATATCCCAGAGTTCATCTGTTAGTGATTCTCCTAGATAATTCATGATTATCTTGTCTTCCTTGTCTCTATCTTCTCCAGGATCTACTGAGTCTGGAATTTTTAAACTATCAGATTTTACAATCTGATTATTATATTGATCATTTTCATTTACATCCAAAATCTGAGAGGAGTTGCCTCCAGATTTAGTTTTTTCATTTTTATCTAATTCTATTTGATTTACCTTGTTGTCCTTAAGACCACTGTCAAAGGAGTTATCAATCTATTTATCCTCGACAAGGTTATTTTTTGATGCTGGATCCTCTATAAATCTAATGGGTGATGTTTCTAAATTAATTTGTAGTGGGGAAGGTTTTGAAAATATGAGATTATTAGAGGATGGTTCCACAATGTTATTTTTATCTAAGGATGGACAGGGGCTTGCTGGATTTTCCTCCTCAGAGTTCAAGAGGAAAAAGCCCCCTTTATCCTTATGGAAATTTACCTTTAAATTTAGATCTATGTTGGTACTAGGAAACATGCCTATATGGATCTGTTGAGTATCTGAAACATATCCCTTTTCTTCAACCAAGGTTTCAATGTATTCTTCCATAATCATTGGATTGATGATTATGGAATTGGAATTGAAACATAGTTGAATAGGGGGAATATACTTAACATGATAGTTCATTCTCACAATAATGATTGTTTCTGCTTGACTATGTTTGGTTTGAGTAATTCGAATGAAATCTCCCATCATGTTACCTATTTTTCTAACAATATCACATTGATTTAATTCCATTGGTAAATTTCTGATTAAAATTACTTTTTCTACCATAAAATCTACTAAATTATTAGGGTTGAAAAGAGGAACCTAGTTAAAAATAGAAAATGGAATTTGTCTAAACTTCAGATAGCCTTCTATCATTAACTTATTTTTAAGGTTACTGCATTTGCAATCTATATAGATGAAATTATCAACAAGAATGATTATACTTACCTCTAAGGGGAGTTGTAATAACAACCCGTCTACTATATCGGTTATGGATGCTCCCATTCCATTCCATTTACATTTTACACCTGATTCTGCATAAGAGTTTTGTTTTTGCAGTATATAATTACCATCCAAAGATATTCTATGATGCATTTGATCAAAAAATCCATATGTTGTATATGATGCTTTATTGCAATTTACAATGCGTCTATGTGGCGATGAATAAACTTTCTCGAAAAGCCTAAGCAGTGATGGGTTAATATCACTGTTAGGTTTAACCGGAATTTGATGCTTCTTATGCATCATTTTTCCTACGATGTGGAGGACTGTATGCTTTAGAAGCTTTATGTACTGAATCAAAAGTACCCAATTTATTAGATTTTACCTGTTGATGCCCTAGGGTTTTGTCAAGGGGGAGGGGAGAAAAACCCACATTTGTTTGTG
Source organism: Chamaecyparis obtusa (assembly GCA_027943335.1). Lineage (NCBI taxonomy): Eukaryota > Viridiplantae > Streptophyta > Pinopsida > Cupressales > Cupressaceae > Chamaecyparis > Chamaecyparis obtusa. The sequence continues at coordinate 207,603 of BSBK01006828.1, read as the reverse complement.
AATATTCACAACCCAAATGTGGTTTCTCCCGAAATGTTACTCCCCCTTCCAAAACCCTATTATTCTGGTGATGATGAATCAAAATTCTTTTTATATGGAGTATGCTCTCTATTCAATATTCCAAAAGAATTTTTTAAGACAATTTTGTTGCAGTTAGATTTTTTAGGGAACGATCTTACCACATGTCTTCCTTTAACTGATTGCCATTCTTCCTTGTTTGCTTTCCCATCCCTGGAAGACGCTTGAGCCGCTAAACATCCTCCTCTCCCCAATGCAGAGAAGGGTTCATAAGGGCTTTCCATCGGATTTTTCTTGGATGTCCGAGCTTTTGCGGTCCCGGGGAAACCATTCTTCCTTGATGCCCTGCTTCTAACATTTTTTTTTATTTTTGACCTCCTACCATTCTGGCTCCATTTGTGTTGCATTCCCGAGATGCATCTGAAACCCTAAAGATCCACCTCTCCTCAATGCATAATGGGGGTCATCGGTATTAGTAACTGAATTCATTCCAGATTTTAGGGTTTGCTCGATCCCGGGAATGCAAGTTTTCTTTAACGCATATCTTGTTTTGTTGTAAAAATTAATTTGGTGATCCAGGCTACTAACCAAAAAGATCCTTGATGTATTTCTGCAATCCCCCTTATTTTTGAGAGCCCATGGCGTATTGATTCGTTCCTTTGCCAGAATAGCCTTATTAAGGGGTTTCAGCGAAATTTTGCTTTGAATTCCTTCTTTTATACTCCTCTGTTTCTGTTTTGCAATAAAATCCTTGAGATGATCGTAGTTGTCTCTAGAGGAACGCATATCAAGTTTCTTGCAATTGATAGATTTGTGACCATAAAGGAAACAATTGAAGCAATAGTTAGAGAATCCTGTGTTTCTTGTATCTTGATCATCATTATTTTCCTTAGCTGCCTTCGGATCTCTGTTTTCATTTAATTCTGTATTTGCATTCACCTTTCTAGTTTTTCCTACATGAAAACCTAGATACGCATTCTCTAAAAACCTAAAATTTCTTCTTCGCACTTTCGCTACTTTGTTTTGCCAATTCATTTTTGCTACAATTATTTAATATGTCAGATATTATAATATAATATTTTATAAAAGAATTTTTATTAAAACTATTATAAATAAATAAATTTAAATAAATTGATCTTTTAAACTAAATTTTAATAAGTTTTTCAAAATAAAACTATTATAATATTATTAAATATTAATTTAATATAGTTTAATTTAAATATTAATATTTTGTAAAGAAAAAATAAAAATTATAAGCAAATAAAATCACATAATTTTTTTACATAAATAGTTGTTAATGTATAATTAGTATATAATTAAAATTAAAATTAAAAAACTTTAAAAATATGAATAAAAATAAATATATATTATAATATCATAGGTTGTTATTTAAATTATAATATATTATAAAAATTAATAGTATAAACATGATTGTCAGAATGGAACAAAATTTATGGATGAGAATAAATATATATTATCCGACAATAAATAAAAAACGTGGTAAATTTTAATTGGCTCAATCTTGTAATAAGACTTCAAACGCATTCATCCAATGAGATGATCAAAAATTAATTTCTAGATATTATAAAGTTAAATATTTTGCATCTATATTTTACAAATGAAAAAACTTATAATGAAATATAAAATTGAATTCATTTTCATTGGTGTAGAACAGTTCATTTAATCACTAGTTAATGAAGAAATCAAAAAATAGATGCAATAATACTTGCTTAGCCTATCGGCAAGTACTAATAACATATTAATAATATTAATAAAAATAAAATAAATCTGAAACCATTATTTATCTATAGGTATGTATTTTTTTATATTAAACATCGAGAGTTCAAAGTATCAAAATACAACAGAAACCCAAGGGCAAACAGCTAGCCCAAGGGATCAAACTAGAGTATCAAAATCTCATAGTATGAAGCAGGAAGTTACAAAAAGGAAAAGAGCAGCCAAGAGCAACTAAGTAAGAAAATCATCCCGATTTTCCAACCAGGTCGTCCATCCTTGTGATCCTTCCATCTAGACCACCTTCTTCCTGTCCAAACACTGGGCATACATATCCAGTTTGTCATAAGAAGGAGCACTATTGTGTCTAATTTCTTTTATCAGGTTGTCCAGGGCTTTGTCAAAAGCATTTTTGTCTTCTATGATACTGGCCCACTCAGATCCATGCTTCATCTCATATATAAACATCAAAGCGTGCCCATCTTTAAGAAATCTTAGCAGCTTATCACATTCCAGATTCATAATGCAGCAAACCTGAGAGGCAATCTTAAAATGAGTGAGTTTTCTGTAAAACCCAGTAAGACTTCTATCAATGCCTTGAAATTTGGCTTCATTTCTAAATTTCCAAATGAACCAAAGAATGAAAGATGAAAGAATATGCCAAAAAAGGTTAGAATCTTTTCTCAATCCTTGTATAAAACCAGTAATAATCTCAATAGTATAAACATGTTTAGTAATTGAAATTCCAAACATTAACCAGATTTCTTTAGCAAAATTACAATAAAAAAAGATATGTCTCATAGTTTCAGGAACTCTGCATATAGAACAGGTATCAAAACCAGTAAGATGATTTCTAACAGGAAGCTTATCAAGAAGGAGCTGCCATTTAAAACATTTAACTTTAGGAGGAATAGGAGATTTCCATAATTTGTCAAAGGATTTTTGCCACTCAGTGGAGCTGAGGTTACAGTACCAAATCTTGTTAATATGATTAGTCACAGAAGTATCATAATTGAGAAACTTATATATGTCTTTGGCTTTAATTTTTTTAAGCAGGGACCCATCTCTCCATCTAAAAGATAAATAACGATGAGAATCCACATCAATACTTCTAGGAAGATTTAAGGAGGCACAAGCATTCTTAATTAAATTATAAGTTCTAATTTGAGAATTAGGAAGATCAAACATTCTGGACAGATTGTTCTAGCTGATAAGAGTATTATGTTCCATGATGTCCATAATGCATTTGATGCCTTTAGAATTCCAAGATCTAGCAGAGCAACCTTTGGTAAGAGCAAGAGGCTTATCAGAGTTGGTAAGGTTCCACCAAATAGAGCGCTCCCCATGAATGGAATACTGGTAGTCGAAACTGGAGTTGTCAATGAAACCTCGGACAATCTCCCAAGCCTTCCAAATGGATCTAAAGACCCAGGTCCCTTGAATGGAAACATCAAATCAGCTAGCCACCAAATCACAGAAAGGAAGACATTTCCAGGATTTGGATTTTTTTGGGACACCACACTAGATGTTATTTTTTATAAGGACCTTCTAAGGCTCGTTACCCTCAAAGGCTTGGAAGATCCATTTGGAAGCAAGGGAGATTCCTTGAAGTCTGAGATCTTTAAGTCCGAGGCCACCAACTTTTTTATCTAGATGACACCAGTTCCATTTCACCATGTGGGCTTTTCTTTTTCCTTTACCATCCGACCAAAGGAAATTACGAATAACTTTTTGAATTTCAAAAATTTGATAATTAATAAGAGGAAATAGTTCTAAAAGAGACAAGGTGTACTCTGAGTAAAGAATAGAGATTGGTCTGCATGCAAAAAAAAATTTCAGCGAACAAGGGCTAAGCTTTACCAGTGAATGTCACTTCTTCTGACCGCAATCTGCAACCGGTAGATGGCGTCAATAGCTCAGCGGTGAGGTGGAGGAGAGTCTCTCTCCTCCACATAGTTTATTTTCATCCTCCCTACTCTTTGCGTTGTTTTAATTCATTCCTTTTGTTTTAGTTTTCTGGTTGTTCCCTTGTGTGAACCTTGGCTCCATTAATGGATCCAGTTCCGCCCAATGGCTCTCTCCCCAAAGCCCCTGATATTAACTCAGCCCCTAGCCAAACCCTTCTCATTTCACCTCCCTCCGCTTTTGCGAGTACCTCTGGAGTTTCACCCACTCAATCCTTCAAGAAATCATTTGCTGAAATGGTTGCCCCGGCCTCCAATGACGTCTCCCCAGTTGCTCACTTTGTTAAGACTCCTGGAGGTAAAGGACCAGTCGAAGAAGGTAAGGCTTCCTTCTCTGCTTCGACTGATTCTTTTATTTCACCAAATGATGAAATGATGCAAGAAATTGCGTTGGAAAAGGATAGGTTATCAAATACTGCTATCTTTTTTGCTTGCGTTGATGTTGATAAATGTCCTCCTCAAAAAAATTTAGATGACTGGTTTAACAGTTTATGGAATATCAAAATGGGTTTGAAAATTTCATTCTGCAAGCAAATTCAGCGTGGTTTATTTATTATCTTTTTTCAAAATCATGAGTCTCAATTGGAAGCCCTAAACTGCCATTACTGGACGGTGGGAAAAACCTCATTTCGGTCTCTTCCCTGGTCTTAGGAAGCCATAGATGATGAAATTCTAGCTCTTTCGTGCCCTAGATGGTTAATTCTGAGGAGTGTCCCTCCCTTTGGAAATTTTTGCCCTAGCTTCTTGAGTAATTTGGTAAGATCATCTGGATTGATGAAACTGCCTATTTGGTCCCCAATCTTGACGCTAGGGTTCTAATTTCCATCAAACCTGGGATTGACATTCCTACGGATTTGAAGGTTAACATTAATGGACAATTTTTTGTTTTCCCTATTGAAATTCTTGGTGGGCTAAATGCGTGTTTTCTTTGCAAAAGGGAGGGTCATCAGAGGAAGGACTGTCCTACCATTACTAATCGAAAAAAACCTAACATTAATACTGAGAAATCCAACCCTAATTTGATTTCTGCTAGTAATACTATGTCGGATGCCCAAGATGTTAACCCTAAAACCTGTACTGAACAATTAGCTTCTCCTAAATCCTCTATCCCTCCTCCTAAGAACCCTACCCTGATTGCTATAACCACTCCCAGTGTTTCTCATAAAAATGTTAACCCCTTCTCCGAACCAAAAAATGTAAGCAAATTGGCACCAGCTTGCCCTCAATATGTTTCTAACGAAGTTGTCTCAAATAAGATTGCCTGCCCTGATGATTTCCAACTTGTTGCAAACAGAAAAAGAAGATGTAAAAATGCCCAACAACTGGCATTGGAACAAATTCGTCCACGCAAGGCCATAACTAACCCTTTTGAAATTATTAACTCTAGCCCTATATTATTGCTTGAGAACACTCCACATGTTGATAATATTACCGGTGATAATGTTAATCTTGATGATGCTATGCTAGATAGTCAAAATTGTATCCCTCCAGACCCAGGGTTAGCTCCTTGTCCTAACCTCAGTGCTCCGGATAAGGACAACATTAAGAATCTTTCAGTCAAGAATTTGTATTCTGCTCTAAATGAAATTGAGGACAACTCAATGATTGACGTTGTCTATGCTAATCCCCTGTTTAACAGTAATCGCCCTTCTTCTATCATGGATCATTCCATGGGTTAGGATTTTGAGGGAAATAGTGATGAAGAGGATGAGAACACTAAATGTCCCTCTTCCAAAAAGAAAGGAAGACCTCTTAGGTCAAAGAACAAAAAGAAGGCTGGAGACCAAGCAGGTCTCCCTACTAGATCTAATAATCCTAGTTCCTCATGAAGATCATGTCTTGGAACGTGAGAGGCCTTGAGTCTCCTGATCGCAAGTTTATTGTGAAGAAGTTTATTAATATGCATAACAATCTTGATTGTCTGATGCTGCAAGAAATTAAAGCAGTTGGTTTTGCTCTTGATCTTGCTCTAGATTGCATTTGGAAAGATGCTGTTAAGATCTTCTCCAATCATCCCAAAGGGAAAGGAGGAGTTGCTCTTCTTCTTCATCCTAAATGTCTAAACATATTTATAACTTGGGTATTTCCCTGTGCAACAGGGCGTCTTGGGTTGTCATCAAAGATAAAGATTCATGTTTTGGAATCTGCTCCGTGTATGCTTCTAATGATTATAGAGAAAGAACTCAGCTGTGGGATTGGATGATTTCCTTGCCTAACATCCCTTGGATCCTTGGGGGGGACTTTAATATGATTGAATCTGATCTTGACAAATCTGGAGGAGCTCCTTTTGAATGGAAGGGCTCGGAAAAGATCTATTGGGATAGACTTAAGCAACATTTTAATCTTTTTGATCCCTTTTATGATCATGCTTGTGATAATTCTGTCTTAAAGTTCACTTGGTGCAACTTCTAGTAGGGTGCCAACCGTATTTATTCTAGACTCAATAGATTCTATGTCAATCTTGATTTCTTTTCCTTTTTTTCCTCTGCTTCCTCACCTGCTATTATTGTTCATCCTTCCACCTTATCTGATCATTCCCTCATATCTGCTACCATCAATTTTAGAAATGCCATCCCTCTCTCATCCCCTCGTTCTAAGAAGTTTATTCTTAACACTTCTTTGCTTAATGACCAAGATGTTCTGATTGCCATCAAAATGGTTAGACTATTCAACCTGAATAATAAGCTCATTTCGCACATAACTAGATGGAATACTAACATTGAATCTTGGCAAAAAAATTTCTAGACTTTCGGCCAGAAGAAGGCTTAAGGATTTTAGAAGAGTGGAAAACTCTCTCTCTGAACATCTTCTTTCCTTGGAAGCCAGTATTCAAACCCAACCTACTTCTTCTATTCTGGCCGAGCAAGTTTCTCTTGGTAGAAATAAGCTTAGAAAACATCAACAAGCTAAAATTAAAGGAGCCTCCATCAGGTCTCGAAATCAATGGCTTCAATTTGGGGATAAAGGATCAAAATTTTTCTTTAATTTCCTAAAACAAAAACATATGAAGGAAAGAATTGATAGGATTGTTGTTGAGGACAGAGAGCTTCTCTCTCTTCATGACACTATTAATGCCTTTCAGGATTTTTATTCTAATCTTTTCTCATCTGAGGATTCTGCTAATTCTGTTGATATTAGAGACCATTGTATGAACCTTATTCCCATTAAGATTTCTGAGGAAGACTCTATTCAGCTTCAAAATATGGTTTCCCCTCAAGAGATTGTTGATGCTATTCGTAAACTTAAGGATGATAAAGCTCCAAGCCCTGATGGGCTCCCTGCTGAATTCTATAAGACTAACATTGGCTGGATCACACATGACCTTTATAATTTGTACTCTGAAGCTCTCGAAAATGGTTCTCTGGGGTCCTCTATTAATACTGGTATCATTAAGCTCATCCCCAAGTCTGGTGACAAGGCCCTTATCAAGAACTGGCGGCCTATTACCCTGCTTAATGTTTCATACAAGATTCTTGCTAAAGTCTTGGCCACCAGACTTGAAAAAGTTCTTCCTAAATTTATCTGCCCCACCCAAATTGGGTTCATTAAAGGCAAATACATTTTGGAAAATTTAATCACTAGTTGGGAAGCTATGGAATGGGCTAAGACCTCTAATCAAGACACTGCTATGTTGCTTGTTGATTTTGAGAAGGCTTATGATAGACTTGAGTGGGATTTCATTATTAAAATGCTCAGAGCTTTCGGTTTTCCTCCTAATTTCTGTAGTTATGTTAAAGTTTTGCTTGGTGATGCCTCGGCTCTTATTGAAGTTAATGGTACTCTCTCTCAACCTATTATGCTTTCTCGCTCCATTAGGCAAGGATGCCCTCTTGCTCCTGCTCTTTTTGTCATTGCCTCTGATGCTCTTTTTTACCTTCTTCGTGATGATTCCCTCTCTCCTAGAGTTCATGGGATTACCCTTCCCGATAATTCTGAACTTTTGAACTTTCAATTTGCAGATGACACCTCCCTTTTTTTGGAGCTTTCACAGCATAATATTCATTGTCTTAATCAAAAACTTGAGCTTTTTGGGAAAGCTTTGAGAGCTCGCATTTCCAGTTCTAAATCTATTATGCTCGATTGGAAAGAAACTCCTCCTGACTGGTTGGACCAGTTTGGTTATCCGTGGGGTGGGCCTCATAAGATTGTCAGATATCTTGGCATCCCCTTTTCTGTTGCCCCTTCACTCAAGGATATGTGGGGGTGGGTCAAGGATAAGATTATTAATAAACTTAACAATTGGAATCATAAGACTCTCTCACTTGCTGGAAGGGTTCAAGTTTGTCAAAAAATCTTATCTTCTTACAGCATATAGGTATGTATTTGTAAAAATTATGTAATTATATTAAATTGTTATAATTATTGTGAGTTCTTAATTAAAATGTTATTTAAAAAAAAGGTCTATAGAGTAATATTTTGTATAAATATTAAAAAAGGGATAATTTTACATAATTTTTATTAACTTGAAATATTTTTTAATTTAATATAATGATATTAAAGTTTTTTGTTAAAATATTTAAACACAATACCTAATTTGAATTCTAAAAATAAAAAATATGGTATAAATATCAAAGATAACTATAAGATTTTAATTAATATTTATACCATATTTTTATTTTTAGAATTCAAATTAGCTGTTGTGTTTAAGTATTTTTAAAAAAAATTAAGAATATTATTAAATTAAAAAAATCTTTAAAAATTAATAAAACTCTATAAAATTATTCTTATTATTTAAATTTCAAAACAATTATTTTTTAAAGTTTGTAGGGGATAATTTTGAATAAATAGATAATAAATTAAAGAAAATTGTAAGTTATTCTATATTTGAAATATTTTTTAATTTAATATAATGTTAAATAATTATAACATTTTAATTAAGGTCTATAGAGTTATATCCAAAACCTCAAATGGCATGGTTACGTAAAAATAAATTTAAAAATTTAAAACAGTAATTAAAAACAAACTCGTTAAAATTTAGAAGCGTTCAAAAAACCACGTGTCCACCTTGGTTAAATAAGTTTTCTCTCAGGCTGCGTTTGAAAATAAAAAACTAAGTGTCCATTAAATATGCGTGGAGGCTGTCAAATCCGTCATTTTCTCTGCAGGCTGTCAGTATGCGGCACGAGAGCCTAGGGCTGGATAGCCGTCGCCTAATTTCAAAGCCCATTCAAAAAGAATTGGTAAAACTAAAAACAAAGTACCTCGAAAACTGTGTAAAGCATGTCAAAACTCCAGATGATAAGCCTGCCTTCTTATCACTCAATCAGTCAATAATTTATTTTTTAAATTTATTAAATATTATTTTAGTGTTGTGACGTTGTAGTAAAGAAATAAATGTTTTGAAATTAAATATATAATTTGAATTTTGTGTTAATTGAGATTTAAAAAGTTGTGCACATGGTCCATGATTGCACCCGCACACGTGTTTATGTTCTAATAATCTAGCTCACAAAACAATTCTATTTTTCAATGCTCTATAAATATATATTAGGTGTGAATAATGGATAAATATTAAAGTTAAATAGGGTTGAGAATTGATTCCGATAGAGTGGCTATTTGGCTAAATTTAAAAATTTGACATTTTGGCACTTTATTTTATTTGTGATTTACTTATTTATTCAACGCTAAGAGATTTCCACATCTATCAAATAGAGATAGTGATGTTTTTGGATTTGATTGTGTGCACTGTTTTACATCAATGCTTCGAATCACACTCCTCCATCATTAGAATGAAAGAGCTGTAGGAAGCCAAATTAAAAGGTGAAAATTTATTTATTTATTTATGTCGCTTAGTAATATAGTTAAGTTTAAATACATTGTAACAAAGCCCAGTCATATATGGCTGAGTTTTAAAATAAAATTTTAAAAAATAAAATCTTTTATGTGCTACCAAGAAAAGAAGAGGAAGTCTTTTTTTTTTTTTGGCTACATATGAAGAGGATATACAGCCAAGGGACATCTAATTTAGTGGTAGTCATGTTGTAGGCATCTAAAAGGTGCTGAGTTCAAATCTTCTTCAATAAATAAATAAATGGAAAGATATACAACTGTCAAATAAGAATTATTTTTGTTAAAATAACAATAAAATGTTTTTTATTTAATTTTTTTTTAAATAATAATCATAGTTTTTTGTTATATATCGGATACTTAATAAAGTAATAATATATAAGATGTACTATAGTTTAAATCTTCCCTTAAAAATAGTTTTCAAATTTTTATTATATTTCAAATTTTTATTTTATTTCTAATTTAAGCAATTTAAAATTTATTTTAAAAATAATTTTACATTTTTTATTAAATACTTTAAATTAGTTAAATACATTTTATTTTATTCTTAAATTAATTAAAAAACAAAATTCAAATTTAATATATCATATTGATTGTGTAAAGAAAATGGTGATCAAATTTAGTTCAAGAAATAAACAACATCTAGGAGTTAAAAAGGTTAATTCGGCGAGATATTTTCCATCTTACCATTATGGAAATTTCGTGTATAAGGGATTAAATATTTTAGCCAATTAAATAATCAACAAATAATTTTTATATATTAGAAACTTAAATAATATTCAGTTTAACTTTAAAAATTATATGAAATATATAACAAAATAACAAATATTCTAATTTCTATTTGATTCACAGATATTGTTTTAATTATCAATTAAAAGAGGAAATCCAAAACTCGTTACAATAGTACTTGCATAGCCTACGACAAATAATAATAAAGAACCTTTTTGGAAGAACATAGAAGTGAAATATTCTTACGAAATTTTAACAGAAGTTTTAATACGAATATGAATTATACTATCTCTTCAACTTCTTGTGAATTTGAAGCCATTGGTCATTATAAAATTTTGACTTACAAGTGTTTGGTCGTCTTCTCAATTTTTTTATTTACATATTGATGAAGGGGTACTAATATAGTTACTATAGATGAGAGGCATAATGATATTGCCATGCTTTTATCATACATTAACAACCTTATATTATTTGTGAAAACTTATTATGGTTTCTCGAAATTATCCAGTTTACTAAGATGTTTGACACACTTTTTGATGTACATATTGATGAAGTGATACTCATATAATTAGTATAGAGGATAGGTGAAATGATATTGTCATCTTCTTAGGACCAATTAACAATCTTGTATTATTTCCCTGAGTTACAGTTTTCTTAAAAAAATTAATTGTAGAAAATTTTAGTAATCTATTTTTTAATTAATTTATAATTTTCATAATTATTTTTATAGTTAATCTGGTGATTTTTCATTTGTCTATCAATATTAAAATTTTGAAATCTAATTTTTTTTAAATATAAATAGGTTAATATGTGTAGAGCCATATCTATATGTGTAGTGATATCAAAATAGGCACTTGAAAAAGATCTCTCAATGAAAAAGTGTATATAGCTGCTATATTGTTTTCTGAAATGTCTATTACAATTTTCTGTAAATAAAAAATTAATAAAAAATAGACACCTGGAAAAAGAGATTTTAATTTTAAATTGACAGACATGTTATTGATCATAAGTACTTGAAGCTGACATGTTTTGCAGTGACACGAATAAATTAAAATTAAAATCACGCAATCCCAAAGATGATGGCACATTAGATTTTCATTTGACAAACACTTGGATCTCAATTACGAGACTTTGATAGGGATGTGACGTGCAAATCCATGACTTCAATATTTAGATTTAATTATAAAACTTGCCTTTTTGAGTTGCATTCTGTCTTCAAACTAAACTGTATTCTACGAACTGATCTTTTTTTCCGGCGACTGCAGCAAAAATGCAATGCAATTTTAGGAACGGGAATTTTGCCGGCAATGCAATTTTAGAATATAATCTTTTTCTTGGAAAGAACATCCCCAACCCCAATTGTCTAGAAAAGTCAATTTATTTTTAACTTTTTAAAATTCAAAATGTCTACTCTAGAGTTGAGGAAAATATCTAATTTCTATTAATGAATAGTCTCGTTTTCATTAGTTTATATGAAGATAATAATAATACACAATGTTTTTTGAAAAGTTGTGAAAAAATAAGTTTATGTAAGGCAAATGTTTGACTGGCAATGTCATTAAATAGATCGATTCTCTCGTAGAGATGTTATTGTCTTGTTTTAGGAACAGGTGTTGATGATCTTATGGTTTGTTTGTTACGAGTTTCAGCTATGCTGAGAATTAAGAGGGTTACTTTCTATTATGTAATTTATTATTTAGCTTGATTTTAATCAATCAAAAATAATTATAAAGTGGAGTAGTATAAAAGGGACAAAGTCATAGTCATTGAGTTTTTTCCAACTATTAAGTAGGTTCTAGCTATCTTTTTAGGTTTCCAACTTATATGTATATAATTATTATTATTAAGTATCACTTATAGTAGGAGAAATAGTTAGCTAACTTGTTATTTGATAAACTAAAAGTATCATGATAATGAGGTTGAGATGACTAAAACTATCATGATCATGAGATAGAGATGAAATTGAAGGGTAACGAGACTAATTATGAGTATTGTAGCCCCTAAGTTGTATGTTGAGGTGGCTAACAAGCATACAAATCATGTCCATGAGCATTCTGAGTGCTTCCGAATTGATACATTTGAGGGAGATTAAATTTTGTAGTAAAGAGAGGTCAATGAAACTTTGGTAATCATATAAGGTGTATTACCCCATGGTCAAGAGATTCTTGTTGGTGAACAACTATTGCAACTTTAGTTGCTTGCACTAGAATATATACGAGGACATTGAAACAATAAGAGTATAGAATATATGAAAAATTAAACATTAATAATTGAACATTTAGAAAAGTAGCAATAATTTCTATCTTTCCAAATAATAGATAGGATTGTCCCCTCTAAAAGTATGTTGAATTCGAGTCTAGTTTGCAAGAATTCTAGGTCAATTCCTAAGAAGAACTATATCTTACAAAAAAGGATCAAATTTAGAAGGTTTGAAGAAATCATGAATCCAATTCCAAGTATCTTGTGGTCCAAGAAATATTCAAGCAAGAGATGTTCAAGATTTCTCTAATGTCCACAAATAGGACAATGATAATTGTTGATCCCACAAGAAAACCTTCATAAAAATATGTTCCAAACAAAGTGATCAACCTTGGACTTAAGAAGGATTAACCCAATAATTTAGAATTTGGTCTATCAATGACTAGCGAAAGGCTACAAAATTACCCTTTCATTAAGCTTTTCTACCATAGGAAAATGTTGAGAGACAAAGGCATATCCTCTATAAAGTTTGTAGTTGCATGAAACAATATATTAAGCATTTTTATTTTTCATGTTGGGATGCATACACTTAGTTCTTTATTTAAAATATGCACAAAGGTGATTTTATAAAAATAATTCAAAAGAAAAATAAATCATCCTCACCTAAATGAGAGATATAATAAATTCTTATGTTACTATAAGTGCTAGATGAAACGTTGTGCATTATGTTGGCACACACTAGGTGAATAAGAAATACATGAACATGCATTTGAATTTGGATTTTTTATTAAAGAGCATCATTTATATAATCATGAAAATGAGTAGATCACTTTTGCAAATGTATATTCAAGTAGAGACAAGAAATTTTTAAAAATATATGTATAAGAATATTGTGGCATGGGAATATATAAAATATAATTTACATATTTTTTATTGCATAAAAAGATGATAATGATAGATGGACTCAGACCTTGCTGATGTATAAACCAAATAAATAACTAGAATCTTCCTCCTCCTCCTGCTCTACTCTCATTACCTAACTTTTAATATCACTATTTTTAGTTTATATGTTTTGCATATAATCTTGTATAACTTTAACAGTGTGACTATTTCTTACATTTTTTATTTTATTTTTAGTTACCGAGTGCCACCTAGCCCAGTGCTCAATTTGAAGTGAGCTAATACTTCTATCATTTCTTAATAAATTTATGTAACGCTATTCTATAATAGATAATTAGTTCTAAAAAAAAGAAAATTTAGTACCAAAATAATAACACTCCAATTTTCCATATATCCATATTATTAGGAGCACTTTTAAATGCATCAATCCAATTTAAAATTGCATCTTTCCAGCCGAGTGACACCCACTCAAATGCGTTTATTAATCTTTAATTTAGTTTCTATTGAATTTCAATTTCAAAGAAGCAAGTCAGAAAAAGTTATTCACTCTAAATAGAAAAGGCCAAATCTTGAATCATAAGTTGAGAGAAGTGTTCTTGGTTGTAGGATTGGAAGATGCTGACAAGTATAAAAAAATATAAGAAGATTAAGCTTTAATAAAATTATAGTTGAATTAAAAATTTGATAATCTCAAAGATTGTGACATAAAATCTTCATTTGAAAAACAAGCTTGGCCCTCAATTTCGAGGCTTGACAGAGATTTAACATGAAAATCCATGATTTCCTTTTTATGGGGACACGTTCAACATTTGGTTTTAGTTACAAACTTATATGTATAACGCATTATTAGACCGAAAACATGAATTATTTATCATCAATTTTTTTAATTTGTTGCACTTTATTTTTTTGGTATGAATCTTTGGTGAATGTTTTTGGTTGTATCTTATATGGGAAAATAATTGTGACATCTGACATGAACAGCCTTACAAAATTCACCGGATTTAGTTGGTAAAATAATAAAATACCTTCTTTTCAAATTGTAATGTATTTGCTTGTGTTTGAGGATTGCTACTTTTGCTTTGTCCAGAAGACAAGTTTAGTTTGTGGGGAACACGTAAATTAATTTGACGACAATACAATTAATAGTATTTTTTAGCTAAAATAAGGCCTGCAATGTGATTGGTCTAGAGGGGATGAAAAACTATTGAAATTAATAGTACTTTTTTAGCATTTTGTAGAATCAGTTTTACAAATGGAGATCTCATTTCTAATTTATAGATCTTATTATGTAGTTGAACCCAAACTCTACAAATTTATCAATTAGCTTGTCTTGAAGTCTTTAGTCAGCATTTACATAAAAAAGGGTTTGCACTTAGTAGAGATAATTTATTTCTTTATGTCAAATTGTGTTAAGGTTTTGATTGAATACATACACATAAAGAATAGGTATTAGATATGAGTCATGTAGATTCTCTAATAAATATTTTTCATAATGTGTCTAAATAATATTTGATGATTCTAAAAATAAATCTATAATATAATGATTAGGTAAATAGGTACTTTCCAAAATGAAATGAAATCAACTAATGTAAGAGTGTCCTTAGGAAGCAAAGTAATTACATATCACAAACATTCACTTAGTATATTTGTTTGTAATTTTTTAATTTTTAATTTATTGAATCAATGCAAGGAAAAAAACATATTAAAAAATGGCACTCAATAGATAATCAAGTAAATAAGTATGATAAAATTGTCATTGCAACTTAACTATAATCTAAGTGAATACACTTAATGTCATCATAATTTCCAGCTATGAGACTACATAAACTAATAGTTCTATGACTTTGACAAGTCTTAGACACACAATAAACAATAGATGCACAAAAAACCATAAGGTGACTGTAAAGAAAATAACAAGAGAAAGGAAACAAAAGTAATCCAAGAGAGATATTTAAAGAAGAAGATGTTACCATGAGAAAACCATGAACTAGGACCAAGCATCCAAAAGCCCACACAAGGAAACACAAAGATTTTTGAAAGGGGAAAAGAAAATTAAAACCCCTTGTGACATTATGAATGAGGTCAAAGAGAGAGAGAGAGAGAGAGAGAGATGCTCATAAAATAACTTCATCACATGAAATGAGAGAGGAGCATATCTTAAATAGAGATGAGGAGAGGAATTACTATGTAACTCCCGAGTCTATGAATGCCACTATTCATAATAGGTGTGTGCCAAGTGTCTCAATCCTTCTTTAGGAGGATAAACTAAATAGAGATATTACATTTCAAATAAGTTGTTCTCATACTTGGACTAGAGGACAAATTACATATAGGGATTCCATAGGAATCTCCTAATTAAAAATAATAAATCCAAGTAATTAAAGATTAATCTTCTAACAATGACCAACCACGTAGCAACATGAAAATACTACTAAACATTGAATTTGAATAGTCTTTGAAGCAACCTTTGAAGTTGTTTGTGTTAAATTATATAGATCTCGTCAAGTGTTCCAACCTTGACAGGTGTCGTGGGGGATGGGAACACAAAGGAATGTGAATCGACACCAGTTGGGATTCCAAGATGCTCCCATTCATGGCCCTTCATTTTCTGAATGAGAAAACTTATATGTCTAGGGAATTGATGAGCCACATTGATAAAGAGATTGATTGGAATCGATTGAGTTTTCAGCTAGACAAAGGAGAGATTTTAGCAGCATAAGAAGGATAAATCGTTGACATGATTGGTATAGTATGATGAGTTATTGTTGTCATTGACGTCAACTAGGAGTAGGTCAAGTGTAGGCGATTGCAGCTGCAATGCATTGTCAAAAGAGGAGTTAGATGCTAATGGAGATAATCAATGCATTCATGATATATGTGTTCATGACTAAGAGACATGATATATTTTGCATTGATGCAAAGAATGAAGGTTTGGGAACAAGACAAATGTTTATATTCATGGAGTGTCATGATGTGTTCATCTAATTTTTGAGTTGGCTTGATTAACTTTGGAAGAGTTATGACAAGTGTTTATATTCATGGAATTATGATAGTTAGGAAGAATGACAAGATATATTAATTGCATATATGAGCTTGTTAAGTGGTAAGATACATTTCTTATATAGGCGATATATTTCATTAAGGTACTAATGAAGAAAAGTTAATTGAAGATTGCGGTTTGATTTTTTATTCATGTAGCTTGGGTGACAGGAACAATATAACCAGTTCTACACTCCAAATGTGTACTTCTCTAAGCCATTGATTCCAAGGACATCCATGGATTGGAAACCTTGGAAAGTGACCTAGAGCTCCCTAGGCATGGAGTGCAAGGGTGTTTAGAGGGCTCTCAGCTAGAGCTATTAAGGGTATGTGCAAGATCCTGAGGGGCCAAAAAGTGGTGATGTGAAAAACATTCACTTTTCACTCGTCCAAAAGTGCATGAAAGTGCTTGTTGACTTTTTAGTAGGCCTGGGTGTCAGTACACCTGGGCAAACTTGCCACCAAAGCACAGGCCTAATCGGGTACCCGATAACTGTGGCATAAATCCAAAACCCGCGAGCCCTTTTCCTCATTTCCTTGCGCGATTTTCTTAAGTTCTTTCCGCGATTTTCAGATACCCGATATATTTTCAGATACCTGATATTAGAAACAACAAATTCAACTCCAAGCATTTTTGGTAAGTAGTTATTTATATGATTTTTATTAATTTATTTCATTTTCATGCTAAATGTAACATTTTTTTTTAAATAGGATTTTGTATTTATATTTGTAATAATATATGAAATTAGATTGAAATTTAGATTTTTTTAAATTTAATCAGGCATGGCTAAAAAAAATGAAGAAAATAACCCTCCCACACCAAATAATGATCCCCAAAACAATCCCCCGCTTCAAAACCCTCCATCTTTACAAGATTTGATACAAGAAAATTTGAACACAATACGAGGTTTCCAAAACACATATCAAAATATACCTACATTAGGTCCCATGCTTGCCACACTAAATACAATTGTTGGAAACATTGACACACTCATGCAGCAACATAATGCTGCTCTTCATTGGCGTGATGATATGCATGCCCAATTTGATGACGGGCTTGACCATGATGGGATTGTGGCCCTTAATATAAGTAAGGAAGATATAGCCGCCCTTTTTGTCAATCCTCAAACCGGAATACCAGTTGACCCGAAAAAGCCCAAATTATCAATAAAATGGTGCACAAATGAAGCAATGTGCACAAACTTTTGGGATCGCTGGTGGATGGTTTTTGATAAACCACCCCATAGCAATTTGGAGGTCCCATTTTATTTCCTTAGAAAATTATATGCTGAGTTTGTGCTTGGTCACCATGTTGATTATTGGAGTATGAGGCCCAACATGGGCGTAGGCAGAGGAGCTCCTCAGACTAGGCCATCTTCCCAGCACTAAAAGGCCACTACCTTTGTCCCCCCCACTGATGTTGCACCCCCTCCTCTAGTGCAGCATCCTGATATCATTGCAGAGGCTGCCTCACAGACTATTAGGGCCATTCATTTACTGAGTGATCAGTTGATCACTCAGACCAAGTCAGTGTTGCCTCCTTTGGATGCTGCTGGCACATCGACAGCTTATCGAAGTTCACATGTATGTGAGCCCCATATGTGCATTACATGCAAGCATATGTGCCTCAGACCGCTTACTGATTCTGATATATATCAATTTCATTATATTGACGAGGGGGATATAGGAGACGCAGCTGCAGAGGCTGCAACACCTCATGGAGCATCTACATCTCATGAGAGTGCTCAGGAGGTGCAGGCAGAGCCATTGACTCCTGTTGATACAGTAAGAGTAAACATTATAAATAGATTTGTCACATGACTTATTTAATTTAAAAATAATTTATTTATTTAGATTAGTTTTAATGATTGCATGTACTTATGTATATATATTTTTTCCATTTATGTTCAGTCGATGACACAGGAGGAGGTGAGACAGGTGGATGAGTCCACACTTTCGGCCATTTCATTTGGCCTTGATGACTATACGGTATATTATAAATTATGTACCCATTAGTTTTTGTAATATCATTTGGTGTACATGCTTAAATCTCTATCAATTAGAGCAATAAAATTCATACATTTACTAATATATATTGTCATCTTATTGTGTTCTTGCAGGCTACAACCGATGTTAGTGGGGGGCATGAGAGGGTTCCTTCATCAGGTGTCGACAAAGGAAAGGTAGTTAATTGTTTAAGATTAATTATGCATGCATATGTATGCCACTTGTGTGTAGTAATAAATATTTTACTTGCACTTTATTGTATAGGGTGTGGCTATCAATGATGTCTCGACACCAGTTTGACAACGTAGGGTTACAAGCGTCTCGATTCGGAGTGATAGCCCTATTGTACGTAGACTTTTACATATTGTTATTTGTATTTTGTAACCAGGTTTGCTATGATGAAGTACATTGATATATAATTGACAATCTTTTTACTCTCATAGGTTACTCCGACTGTGAGGGAGGGCCCACGAGAATCCTTCGTTTCTTTGTTGACCTAGCCCACTATTCCAGAGGAGGGATCACCAGATGTAAGTTTTAATTTTAGTTCAATCAATTTGTAATTATATTATGCTATCATCCTATTTTGTAGATTTATTACTCTATGTTGCACCACTCTACTAATCTCATTATTGCAAATATATATTTATAGGTCAGAGTTGGTATTGCTGGCATGGTCCCCTCACTACCCAGGACTTATGCTAGGACACCTGCTCGTGGTAGGCGATCAAGAGACCAGGTACAAATATTTGTATTCAATTATAATTTTAATTAAATTAGTGTTTGAAAATTATGAATTATATATATATATATATGTACAAATCATATAAAGTAAGCAATTTAACTTTGGTTTGAACTCATTTTTTATGTAGGATCAATCAGAGCCCAACACTTCTTCAAAGAGGCTACATTTTGATGATCCCCCTACAGCATAGGATGCGGTTTTAGTTTTGTGGTCATTTAGAGATGACACTTGACACATTTTGAGATGGCATATGTGCCACATTGATTTTGTAGACATTTTGAAATGGCATGTGCCATATTTGTATATGGACATACTTTTGATACATTTGATACATATATAGTACATGTTCATTTATATGTTATATTTGCATCATCTTTTGTATATACATATTTATTATTCATGTTTATGGAATTGAATGGTGAAGTTATATCTTGACTATGATTATAATTATGATTTAAATTATATCTTGTTGAAGTTACATTTGTTTTTCTTTACTCTGGAATACCTTGTTCATGGAGCTTATTATGTTTGAGGTTTAACTTCTTGTTGGTGAACAGATTTGTCTTCCAAAGAAACGCTTACAAAATGACCCTTAAAGCCCAAACAAAAAGACTCAACCAACACCAACAGTTGGGTCACTTCACTATTGAGAAGCGTAAGCGCCCTCTGAATTATCTGGGTACAGCTCCCCGTGCAGGATTTACAATGAATCAACTAAACTATAAATGATAATGGTTTTAACTTGAAAGCAATAAAGGCTTACAAACATCTATTCATAAACACGAGATAGATGCGAAGGGACTAATTTACTGAAAAGAAAAGGACAGTAAACGCTACAAATTTCATTTGCCTAAACAATGCATTATAGAAAGAAACTAAGAGAGAAAGATGAATGGTTCTTTCCAAATACATGAAAAACTATAGCACAAAGTCCACAGATGATCGTGCTGATGATCAGACCTAACAGATACACATTCAAAAGAAACCAATATCATTCAAAGATGAATATCAATCAGAAAGTGAGCATCTAAAATCAAAGTTTTAATATGCTGACATATCCTTCTTTGAACACAGCAAAATAATAAAGATTTTGTTGTTCCTGTACATTAATCATTATCTGAAAATAAAATCCCTCTTTCCCTGCATTACAATAAAAATCCTAATCTATCCCTCCCCTAGCACAAAGTCTCTTGGGTCAGGAGGAATCTGGAACCCCCAAAATCTCCTCTACGAGCCTTATTTATTTTCCCCTTTCGGTCAGCTTCTTTCCTGTTATAATAACTAATTCTTGAGGATGTGTTTATCCACATCTTCTTTCTCGAATACATTAAAGTCTCCCTTTGTGAGTGCCTTAGTAATATTTTTTTATGAAAGTCCATGTTACTTGGTGCTCTACATGTTTCAAAATGGATCTATTCCTATAGAATAGTGCCATCTGGATCTTATTGCAACACAAGTGTTAATGCCTCTATGTTTTGATTGGATGCTTGGTGCTATAACTAGAGCATGCCATTTATGGCTCTCCACACACATACCACTTCATGCAAGTGACACCAAGAAACATTTTGTCGAAGCCAACATACATACATATATTGGGATTCAATTGCGAGCACGTCCTCCTCAATTTTCCCACCTTGTAAACCTGAAGCCAACATCTCTGAATCATGACTGATGTCAAAAGAAAGAACTGCATTATCATGCATCATGAAGGCATCATCAGCTTGGTATTGAAAATCACTCTTAAGTTTCCCACTGATATAGTCCCAAACCTCTATGAATCCAACAATCGAGCATGAAACAAGGTTATGTCCATTAGGGAAGATGTCGGGTCCTCCTTGACATTCGATGTTGGGGCATTCTTAGGAAAT
The DNA here is from genome assembly GCA_027943335.1 of Chamaecyparis obtusa. Taxonomy (NCBI): domain Eukaryota; kingdom Viridiplantae; phylum Streptophyta; class Pinopsida; order Cupressales; family Cupressaceae; genus Chamaecyparis; species Chamaecyparis obtusa. The sequence continues at coordinate 186,613 of BSBK01006828.1, read as the reverse complement.
GATAATGTCTTAATATTGAAATTATGTTATAGATTATCATGTTCTCGAATGCCAATACTGTCGATGTGCAAAACCAATTCTCATTGTCATCGACCAATCTAACCTAACAAAGCTTTGGAAACTTCATTTTTGGATACCTTTTACTAGTTCTACTACTCCTATCTATAATTCCATATGCCGTGCTCTGCTTGCGGGCATTCTGTCAAACAGTTTACATATACGAGCCCCTAATGCAGAGGTTACAACAAGAAAGTGGAGTGCCCTTCTACTACCTCCCACAACTCACCAACCAACCACAAAGGCTTAAGGGTAATCCCAAACTCTTTTGATGGTATAACACAACCAAAAAAATGTATTTCTATCCCAATAAACTCCCTTTGCAAAGTTACACACTCAATCAAACTTCAATGCCTTTTTGGCTTTAGGGACACTAGGCCTAAAACTAACTTATTGATAGAACTCTTCACTAGTGGACTTCCTGACCGCTCCCAAGAATTTAGATGGTCCTCATATGACCTAAGGCCTCTGAAATAACACTTCATTTATTCCCACCAAAACCGTACCATGGCAAACTAGACCTGCACACCAATTTCCTCGTAGCCTTCTCAATAGAGGTTTTCTACTCTAAATTTTGCACAACTGAGTATCTTGATACAATCAAGGAATTTTTAGAGACCCATTTGGAAGTTATTTAAGATCCCAAATCCTTGCCTTCCAACTCCACTCCAACACCACCTAACACCCACCTTGGACACAGACCTAATTGGCCTAATTAAGCTTGGTTTACAAAGCAAGTATGAGGTATAGGGTTCATGGAACTGGTAAAGTACTTCAAATATTCTTCTCAAACCCCAAATGACTCAAAACCACCTTTACTTCACTCACTTATCTATTCTATGCACTTCTTTACAACTTTCTTCTACTTTCTAGACTGAATCCTCTCAAAAATTAAGACTAGGGCCTGATGCATGAAGGCATTTCCCTTCGAGCCACTACATGAGCCTTTAGAATCCATTGATACATAGACCTAAATTTCATTTTCCAAATTCTTAGGTTAAACCCACAACTAGAATGCAAGTTAGGCCTCCATTAGTGTTCAGGGCCCTAGAAAAGCTTGCTTCCTGGACTGTTTTGAAAAGAATTGAAATAACTTTAACAAGTGAAACTAAAAATTATTCAAATCAATGAGAATGTTCACTAACATGCAATACAGTATTCCCACATTCAAATCATGACCCTGTAAGTCCGTACATGCCCGTACAACTCTGAGAAATGGCTCAAAAATGGTTTGTATTCCTCCTTTATGGCATCAGTTTACAAAAATCAACTTCTTACCATTATGGTTCAAAGTGATGAGCATATATAACCTTCAAAATGAATGTATATTGATTGGAGAACCCATTTGACTCTTGGGTTTCCAATTTCAATCTCTCGAGAAATTTTAGAAAATTGCAACAACTTTTATTGCATTTTTGCAATTTTGCAAAATATGCCATTTTATGAACTCAATAGAGTTTATGATTTCTTTTTGAGATCAAAACCCATCAACATGATTTTTCAAGTGAAAATAATCTAAAATCAACCTTTAAGACTCCATAAGCCTAACCTAGCAAATTATCACTAACTAGGTGAACCCCATGACCTAAGGTATCTTAGGCTTATAACATTGCCAAAAGATCCTTGATCACACATTAGGGATTCCAAACCAAAATTAGGATGATCTATTTAGATCCATCCTATTTATTACAAACATAACAATGCAATTCAAATTCCTACTAGTGGAGGGTGCCCTGCACTAGCCCCGGAAGATCGATGACCAATCGTGCTTAGTGCACCTTCGGGTCACTTGGGTCGAGCATGGTCACGAGCGTTCTGGTGACTCTGTGGGAAAAACAAGGTTGTCACTGGTGTTTACTTGGCCAATCGGAGCTGATGGAGAAAATGGTTCGATTCCAGGTCGGGCGGTTTGAAAGATACATTGTTGAGCCACTTTCAACTGACCCTCACTACAAGTTTTGGCATCGACTAAGATCGCCTTGCCAAATGCAAACAAAGTTGAATCTCCCAAAATTGAGAGAGGTTATTGTAGACCTCAAAAACATGATCCCATAGCACCTAACGATTTGTCGATACCTCTCATGAAGTCTGAGATATGAGCCCCAAAAGATCGCTACCCAATCATGCTTAGTGCACCTTGGGGTCACTTGGGTCGAGCGTGGTCGCGAGCGTTCCAGTGACTCTGTGGGAAGAATGGGGTTGTCACTGGCATTTACCCAGCCAAATGGAGCCGATGGAGTAGACAGTTTGATGCCAGGTCAGATGGTTTGAAAGATACACTGTTGAGCCACTTTCAACTGACCCTCACTGCAAGTTTTGGCATCGACTGAAATCACCTTGCCAAATGCAAACGAAGTCGAATCACCCAAAATTGAGAGAGGTTATTGTAGACCTCAAAAAAATGATCCCATAGCACCTGATGATTTGTCAATACCTCTCACGAAGTCTAAGATATGAGCCCTGGAAGATCGCTACCCAATCATGCTTAGTGCACCTTCGGGTCACTTGGGTCGAGCGTGGTTGCGAGCGTTCCGGTGACTCTGTGGACAAAATGGGGTTGTCACTAGCATTTACCCAGCCAACTGGAGCTGATGGAGTAGACGATTCGATGTCAGGTCAGCCAATTTGAAAGATACACTGCTGAGCCACTTTCAACTGACCCTCACTGCAAGTTTTGGCATCGACTGAGATCGCCTTGCCAAATGCAAACGAAGTTGAATCGCCCAAAACTGAGAGAGGTTATTGTAGACCTTGAAAACATGATCCTGTAGCACTTGACGGTTTGTTGATACCTCTCACAAAGTCTGAGATACGAGACCCGGAAGATCGCTGCCCAATCATGCTTAGTGCACCTTGGGGTCACTTGGGTCGAGCGTGGTCGCAAGCGTTCCGGTGACTCTGTGGGTAGAATGGGGTTTTCACTGGTGTTTACCCATCCAACTAGAGCTGATGGAGTAGATGGTTCGATGCTAGGTCAGATGGTTTGAAAGATATGCTGCTGAGCCACTTTTAACTAACCCTCACTACAAGTTTTGGTATCGACTAAGATCGCCTTGCCAAATGCAAACGAAGTCAAATCGCCCAAAACTGAGAGAGGTTATTGTAGACCTCAAAAACATGATCTTGTAGCACCTAATGATTTGTCGATAACTCTCATGAAGTCCACGATACGAGCCCCAGAAGATCACTGCCGGTTTGAAAGATACATTGCTGAGGCGCTTTCAACTGACTGTTAGTGGTATGTTTGAAATTTGAACTATGAAATTAATAATGATTAAGCTTGTGAAATTTGAACTATGGAGCTTATTATGTTTGAGGTTTAACTTTTATAGATTGTTTGAAATGCTAAAAAATAATATCCTTAAAGCATTAGAAACAACAATCAAACATGTAAGAATTCAAACCATGCAAATGGCATAAGTATATGACATGTAAGATCCCTTCTTGGCACTATTGGCCACCCATACATGATTTTGGTCATAAGTCCTTATGAAGAGTTTTAGGACATTTAACTTTTAAATCAAATTGATTGTTACAAATTGCCATTATAGGCTTCAAAAGATCTCAATTAACCATTAAGGATCATTTTGTCCTTCTATCTCTGATTGGATCCATGGTGACCATAGGCGTCTTCATAGGTGCTCCTGCACAAGTTACAATCCACATACAAAACCAAGTTTATTGACTCAAAATACAATCTAAGAAAGGTCAAATTAATGTATTCAAATTAAGCTTAATGAACTTAGAAAATAATACACTAAGTTAACTTATTACCTAGTCAAGTGTTCCTGAAGGGTCATCTCTTTGCTTCAGGGTTTCCAATAGTGCTTCATGATCAGTAGTAGTAATAGTCAAAAGTTCTTTTGTCTTTGGTCTTCCTTGATTCTTTGACAACTTGACATTTGTTGCTATAACAAGGTGTGAATACATGAGAATAGTTTTTTTCTTCTCATAGTCTTCAAATGTGGGAACTCCATTCTTTCTAATCATGTATGTTCGCAGCCATGTTCCCGCAACAAAAACTAAACCAGTAGGATATGTGAACCCATCACCATCTATCATCGGTTGTACAAGCTTTGGTTTACCTCATACACAATGTGCTAACCAATAATCTGACCTCTCATCATTCCCCTGCGGTGCAACCAATGCAAAAACATCTCCTAGCTTCAGAAGATCTGAAAGATGGTCATAGTCAATTGAAGTGTCCATGTCATCATTTCTTATAGAGAGTGTCAAAGATAAAGGAGTTAGATACTGTGGAACCCACGCATCCACCCACTCACTTGACTCGCAATGATCCCAATCATACTGAAAACACATGGGGCAAAAATAAGCCAACTCTCGTGTCCAAATGGACCATGTACTACTATTGGAGCTTCGGAATGAATGCATTTTTGAAGAGTCTTTCACTGTTTGACAATCCAATCTATCTCATATAGTTCCCTCCTCAAACAACCAAAAGAATCTACGCATTGTATAATCAAGAGTCCCCCCTTGTGACAATGCTAAAGTACACCAATCAACAATAGAATGAGCATCAAGAAGTACAACACCTGAAATCCTCTATTGCTCCTTAGCTATAGCTCTCTTCACACACACACCTGCTCTGTCATGCTCCCCTTTCCCATGCCCTGACTCAAAAAAACTCCAAATATGAGGTACACCTCTCTCCACATGCATTCTACACAACCAATAAAACATTCTGGCATTCTTAAATTGACCGATGCAATTATCCGACCAAATGAGATGCCTATCCATAGCAATACCATTTTCCTACAAGAAGTCAAAATAGTTCTGGAAACAATGTTGAACAAAATCATGAGAGTGAGACCTGTCATGACTCGTATAAAAATGGTACTTTCTGATTATCTTTCACTCATCTTTTGTGCTTTCAGGGGAATGTCTAAATGTGATGTGTACAAAAATAGCAACCTGAATGGAATTATAATATTGAGCTTGAGTCTCATTTTGGGGCTGCAATGTATAGTTCTCCGCAAAGTCTACAATGGATATAATAGTTCCAATGGGGAAAGTGTCCTTACATGTTCTGAATTGTTGATCCAACCATTGAGACCTGTGACTATGCCTTGCATACTTGTAAAAAATATTTTTCTTGAAATCTAAGATAAAATCAGCAACATTGTATTCTTTTGCAACTAACTCACATCTAGAGCCTTCACCTCCACTCTTCAATGTATTTTTCACTATTTCATATACCTTTTTTTAGACAAGTGTCTTTCCAAAATTGTGTTCCAAACCCTCATGAAAACATGTTCTAAACTTGGATAAGCCACCACATTCTGAGCACTTGGCATTTAAGCAATCTTTTTTATAAAATAAACAACCATCATCTCTATGACATAAAAATTGATCTAGCAAGTCTCTTGATGATTTGGGAAGACCACTTGCACCACAATCCTCTAGCATTTCATTAGTATGCAAAGTAGAATGAATGGACCGTAATAATTCATGATGCATTGAAAACTCAACATGATATTTGCAACAACATGTATTTCGAATCTTAAGTACACAATAAAATTGTTTCATGGATTCAAAAGACCTTTGTGATATTTTCAATGTTGGATGTGTCTCACAGAATTTTTTATACAACATTGTTTGACTTACCTCCACATAATGTTTAGGATGTGGAGTGTAGTCTCCATTGCCAACCCTCAACTTCAAGACATCCTTCACATTTTGTGACACTCTTAAGTTAGCATCCCAAAATTGTTGAATTTCATCCTTGACAACATCTGTTAGCTTCTTATCGAAACGTGAAAGTCTCCCACCATAAGCCCATGTATCAATTTGAAGCGGATCATCAAGTCTTTCTCTTCCTGCAAGTGCTCTACCCAAAGTTTTACGGTCTATATTGAATTCAACACAAGTTTGTCTCATCAAACGAGCCTTTCTCAACTGATGACTTACTAAGGAGGTTGTAATAACCCTCTGAGAAAATCTCATCTTTTTCTCTGCTAGTCTTCCCAATGCTATTGAGAGCATTGAAAAGATTCTTCACAACAATGGCATTTCTCTCCATTTTCTTGTTCACACGAATCTTCAATTTCACAAGCACAAGTCTCATGTTTTACATCTTTAACAACTGCACAAAAATTTGACATTGCTTAACCAATGTCTTGTTTCAAAAAAATTGATCATAAAGTCTTGAAGCCCACAACCTAACGGTTCTATGTGACCTCTTTCCTTCCCAATTATTCATAATGTTCTCCTCAATTTCAATTAACCATTTAGGTGTTCTTCAAAGCCCCGAATTTGAAGATTGATTATCTTTATTACAAGGGACTTCATTTCGCATATAATTTGGAGATGTATAACATTCATGTGGTTCTTGTGCAACATTTTCGTTCCCAAAGTCTACATTTTCAATCTCCATTTGTGCATTTTCAAATTGAACATCCTCTTCACTTACAACTACATTTACAGGGTCACCTTGATAAATGTTTAACATACCTTCTCTCCTTCTTCGGTGATTATCCTTATCTTTTTCCCTACATGCTTGAATTTCATCATCTGTCAACTTCCTCTTGTATTTAGCCTTTCAATGACTGCTACTTCCCATGGTGAGACCAAAAGTTGACAAAAATCAAACAATGGGCCCCGAATCACTTTTTTTTTTTTGCAACGCGTGAAAAAAGTATCAAATCCTGTGATTGTCTGGTCTGTGGGGACAGGGAATATTTTGGTAAAATATTACCTGGCAAAAATTGGGTATCCGATTTCATATCGGGTACTCGATATTCTCAGGCTGATGAAAATAAGGCGGGAGCAAATGGAAAAAATTTAACTTTTACATATATTGATGTATATAATAAATATAAATAAAAGATGCATATGATATATATAATGTATATTATATATATACTAATGTATTATATGTACTAATGTATTAAAATATACTAATGTATTATAATATACTAATGTATTATATATACTAACATGTATATAATATATATATATATAATACATATACTAATGTATACTAATATATTATATATAATATTACAAATTTTGGAGAATCTCTTGTAGAAATATAGAAATTATAATCTTCCTCCTAGAACATATAGTAATGAAGTTCTTCATGCCTTAGCAGAGGAAGCCGGCTGGATTGTTGAAGCTTACAGTACTCCATACAGAAATGCGGTATGTATTTTTGGCATAAATTTTTTCCTCATTTCATTTAGGTCTTTAAAGGTCGTCAGCTAAATCTTTGTATTAAATGTGCCTTTTACAAGCGTCGTAAACCCTAGCTATGCAGAAATGGAGGCTTTGAAGAATAGTTCACTGTACGCGGAGAGAGAGACTTCCTAGGGGTCATGAGGACTCCCTAGGGATCCTATCGCATGATAAGGCATACTAGGACCCATAGGGAGTCCTCGTGACCCCTTTTGACACATTGGAATGCTGATGTGTGTCTTAAGGGGTCTTAGGACCCCTTAAGACACACTTGAGTGTTCCAATGTGTCAAAAGGTGTCACAGGGACTCCTTAGGGGTCCTAGTACGCCTTATCACATGTTAGGACCCCTAGGGAGCCCCCATGACCCCTTTTGACACATTGGAACACTGATGTGTGTCTTAAGGGGTCTTAGGACCCCTTAAGACACACTTGAGCATTTCGATGTGTCAAAAGCGATCATGGGGACTCCCTAGGGGTCTTAGTACGCCTTATCATGCGTTAGGACCCCTAGGAAGTCCCCATGACCCCTTTTGACACTTTAGAATGCTCAAGTGTGTCCGAAGGGGTCCTAAGACCCCTTACGACACACTTGAGCATTCCAATGTGTCAAAAGGGGTCACGGGGACTCCCTAGGGGTTCTAGTATGCCTTGTCACGTGTTAGGACCCTGAGGGAGTCCCCATGACCCCTTTTGACACATTCAAATGCTCAAGTGTGCCTAAAGGGGTCATAGGATACCTTAAGACACACTTGAGCATTCCAATGTGTCAAAAGGGGTCATCGGGACTTCCTAGGGGACCTAACACGTGATAAGGCGTACTAGAACCCCTAGGGAGTCCCTGTGACCCCTTTTGACACATTGGAAGGTTGATGTGTGTCTTAAAAGGTCTTAGGACCCCTTAAGACACACTTCAGTGTTCCAATGTGTCAAAAGGGGTCATGGGAACTCCCTAGGGGTTCTAGTATGCCTTATCACGTGTTAGGACCCCTAGGGAGTCGCCATGACCCCTTTTGACACATTGGAATGCTCAAGGGTGTCCGAAGGGCTCCTAAGACCCCTTAAGACACACTTGATTGTTCCAATGTGTCAAAAGGGGTCATGGGGACTCCCTAGGGGTCCTAGTATGCCTTATCATAGGTTAGGACCCCTAGGGAGTCACCATGACCCCTTTTGACACATTGGAACACTCAAGTGTGTCTTATGGGGTCATAGGACCTCTTCAAACACACTTGAGCATTCCAATGTGTCAAAAGGTGTCACAGGGACTCCCTAGGGGTCCTAGTACACCTTGTCACATGTTAGGACCTTGAGGGAGTCCCCATGACCCCTTTTGACACATTGGAATGGTCAAGTGTGTCCGAAGCGGTCGTAGGACACCTTAAGACACACTTGAGTATTTCAATGTGTCAAAAGGGGTCATCGAAACTTCCTAGGGGTCCTTACACATGGTAAGGCATACTCGGACCCCTAGGGAGTCCCGCTGACCCCTTTTGACAGATTGGAATGCTCAAGTGTGTTCAAAGGGTTACTAGTATGCCTTATAACATGTCAAGATCCCTAGGGAGTCCCCATGACCCCTTTTGACACATTGGAATAATCAAGTGTGTCTTAAGGGGTCCTAAGACCCCTTAAGACACACTTGAGTGTTCTAATGTGTCAAAAGGGGTCATGGGGAGTCCCTAGGGGTCCTAGTATACCTTATCATGCATTAGGACCCCTAGGGAGTCCCCATGACCCCTTTTAACAAATTGGAACACTCAAGTGTGTCTTAAGAGGTCATAAGACCTCCTAAGACACACTTGAGCATTCCAATGTGTCAAAAGGGGTCATGGGGACTCCCTAGGGGTCCTAACGGGTGATAAGGCATACTAGGACCCATAGGGAGTCCCCATGACCCCTTTCAACACATTGGTAGGCTCAAGTGTTTCTTAAGGGGTCTTAGGAGCCCTTCGAACACACTTGAGTGTTCTAATGTGTCAAAAGGGGTCATGGGAACTCCCTAGGGGTACTAACAAGTGATAAGGTGTACTAGGACCCCAAGGGAGTCCCCATGACCCATTTTGACACATTGGAATGCTCAAGTGTGTCTTAAGGGGTCGTAGGACCCCATAAGACACACTTGAGCATTCCAATGTGTCAAAAGAGGTCCTGGGGACTCCCTTGGGGTCCTTGTACGCCTTATCATGTGCTAGGACCCCTATGGAGTCCCCATGATCCCTTTTGATAGATTGGAATGCTCAAGTGTGTCTTAAGGGGTCCTAAGACTCCTTCAGACACACTTTAGCATTCCAATTTGTCAAAATGGGTCATGGTGAGTCCCTAGGGGTCCTAGTATTCCTTATCTCACATTAGGACCCCTAGGGAGTCTACATGACCCCTTTTGACACATTGGAATGCTCAAGTGTGTCTTAAGGGATCTTAGGACCCCTTAAGACACACTTGAGCATTCCAATGTGTCAAAAGGGGTCATGGGGACTCCCTAGGGGTCCTAGTATGCCTTATCACATGTTAGGACCCCTAGGGAGTCCCCATGATCCCTTTTGACACATTAGAATGCTCAAGTGTCTTTTAAGGGGTCCTAGAACACCTTCGGACACACTTGAGCATTCCAATGTGTCAAAAGGGTTCATGGGGACTCCCTAGTTGTCCTCAAACGTGATAAGGTGTATAAGGACCCCAAGCCAGTCCCCATGAACCCTTTTGACACATTGGAATGCTCAAGTGTGTCTTAAGGGGTCCTACGACCCCTTAAGACACACTTGAGCATTCCAATGTGTCAAAAGGGTTCATGGGGATTCCCTTGGGGTCCTAGTACACCTTATCACACGTTAGGACCCCTAGGGAGTCCCCATGACCCATTTTGATAGATTAAAATTCTCAAGTGTTTCTTAAGGTTTCCTAAGACCCCTTCGGACACACTTGAGCATTCTAATGTGTCAAAAGGGGTCATGGGAAGTCCCTAGGTGTCCTAGTACACCTTATCATGCATTAGGACCCCTAGGAAGTCCCCATGACCCCTTTTGACACATTAGAATGCTCAAGTGTGTCCGACGGGGTCTTATGACCTCTTAAGACACACTTGAGTGTTCCAATGTGTCAAAAGGGGTCATGGGGACTCCCTAGGGTTCCTAACATGTGATAAGACGTACTAGGACCCCTAGGGAGTCCCCATGACCCCTTTCAACACATTGGAAGGCTCAAGTGTTTCTTAAGGGGTCTTAGGAGCCCTTCGGACACACTTGAGTGTTCCAATGTGTCAAAAGGGGTCATGGGGACTCCATAGGGGTCCTAACAAGTGATAAGGCATACTAGGACCCCAAGGGAGTCCCCATGACCACTTTTGACACATTGGATTACTCAAGTGTGTCTTAAGGGGTCCTACGACCCCTTAAGACACACTTGAGCATTCCAATGTGTCAAAAGGGGTCATGGGGACTCCCTTGGGGTCCTAGTATGCCTTATCATGCACTAGGATCCCTAGGGAGTCCCCATGATCCCTTTTGACACATTAGAATGCTCAAGTGTATCTTAAGGGGTCCTAAGATCCCTTCGGGCACACTTTAGCATTCCAATGTGTCAAAAGGGGTCATGGGGACTCCCTAGGGGTCCTAGTATGCCTTATCATGCATTAGGACCCTTAGGGAGTCCCCGTGACCCCTTTTAACACATTGGAACACTCAAGTGTGTTCGAAGGGCTCCTAAGACTCCTTAAGACACACTTGAGCCTTCCAATGTGTTGAAAGGGGTCATGGGGACTCCCTAGGGGTCCTAGTATGCCTTATCACACATTGGGACCCCTAGTGAGTCACCATGACCCCTTTTGAAACATTGGAATGCTCAAGTGTGTTTAAAGGGGTCCTAGGACACGTTCGGACACACTTCAGCATTCCAAAGTGTCAAAATGGTTCATGGGGACTCCCTAGGGGTCCTTACATGTGATAAGGTGTACTAGGAACCCAAGGGAGTCCCCATGGCACCTTTTGACACATTGGAATACTCACGTGTGTCTTAAGGGGTCCTACGACCCCTTAAGACACACTTGAGCACTCCAATGTGTCAAAAGGGGTCATGGGGACTCCCTTGGGTTGCTCGTACACCTTATCATGCATTAGGACCCCTAGGGAGTCCCCATGACCACACACTTGAGTGTTCCAATTTTTCAAAAGGCATCATGGGGACTCCCTTGGGTTCCTAGTACACCTTATCACGCATTAGGATTCCCTTGGGGGCCTAGTACACCTTATCACATGTTCGGACCTCTAGGGAGTCCCCATGAACTCTTTTGACACATTGGAATGCTCAAGTGTGTCCAAAGGTGTCATACGACCCCTTAAAACACACTTGAGCATTCGAATGGGTGAAAAGGGGTCATGGGGACTCCCTAGAGGTCCTAGTAAGCCTTATCATGCGTTAGGACCCCTAGGGAGTCCCCATGACCCCTTTTGACACATTGGAAGGCTCAAGTGTGTCTTAAGGGGTCCCGAGAACCCTTAAGACACACTGGATCCTTACAATGTGTCAAAAGGGGTCATGGGGACTCCCTCTGGGTCCTAGTATGCCTTATCATGGGTTAGGACCCCTAGGAAGTCCCCATGACCCCTTTTGACACTTTGGAATGCTCAAGTGTGTCCGAAGGGGTCCTAAGACCCCTTAGGACACACTTGAGTGTTCCAATGTGTCAAAATGGGTCATGGGGACTCCCTAGGGGTCCTAGTTCACCTTATCACGCGTTAGGACCCATAGGGAGTCCCCATGACCCCTTTTGACACATTGGAACACTCAAGTGTGTCCGGAGGGCTCCTAAGACCCCTTAAGACACACTTGAGCATTCCAATGTGTCAAAAGGGGTCATGGGGACTCCCTAGGGGTCCTAGTATGCCTTATCACATGTTAGGACCCCTAGGGAGTCCCCATGACCCGTTTTGACACATTGGAATGCTCAAATGTGTCTTAAAGGGTCCTACGATCCCTTAAGACACACTTGAGCATTCCAATGTGTCAAAAGGGGTCACGGGGACTCCCTAGGGGCTTAGTACACATTGTCATGTGTTAGGACCCCGAGGGAGTCCCCATGACCCTTTTTGACACATTTGAATGCTCAAGTGTGTCCGAAGGGGTCGTAGGACACCTTAAGACACACTTGAGCATTCTAATGTGTCAAAAGGGGTCATCGAGACTTCCTAGGGGTCCTAATACATGAGAAGGCATACTAGGACCCCTAGGGAGTCCCCGTGACCCCTTTTGACACATTTGAATGCTCAAGTGTGTCGTAAGGGGTCTTAGGACCCCTTCGAACACACTTGAGCATTCCAAAGTGTCAAAAGGGGTCATGGGGACTTCCTAGTTGTCCTAACGCATGATAAGGTGTACTAGGACCCCTAGGGAGTCCCATTGACCCCTTTTGACACATTGGAAGGCTCAAGTGTGTCTTAAGGGGTCTTAGGACCCCTTCAGACACACTTGAGTGTTCCAATGTGTCAAAAGGGGTCATGGGGACTCCCTAGGGGTCCTAACATGTTATAAGGTTTACTAGGACCCCTAGTTAGTCCCCATGACCCCTTTTGACACATTGGAATGCTCAAGTGTGTTTTAAGGGGTCCTAAGACACCTTCGGACACACTTGAGCATTCCAACATGTCAAAAGGGTTCATGGGGACTCCCTAGGGGTCCTGACACATGATAAGGCATACTAGGACCCCAAGGGAGTCCCCATGACCCCTTTTGACACATTGGAACACTCAAGTGTGTCTTGAGGGGTCCTACGACCCCTTAAGACATACTTGAGCATTTGAATTTGTCAAAAGGGGTCATAGGGATGACCCCTTAAGACACACTTGAGCATTCCAATGTGTCAAAAGGGGTCATGGGGATTCCCTTGGGGTCTTAGTATGCCTTATCATGCGTTAGGACCCCTATGGAGTCCCCATGACCCCTTTTGACACATTAGAATGCTCAAGTGTGTCTTAAGGGGTCCTAAGACCCCTTCGGACACAGTTTAGCATTCCAATATGTCAAAAGGGGTCATGGAGAGTCCCTAGGGGTCTTAGTATGCCTTATCATGCATTAGGACCCCTAGGGAGTCCCCATGACCCCTTTTGACACATTGGAATGCTCAAGTGTGTATTAAGAGGTCTTATGACCCCTTAAGACACACTTCAGCATTCCAATGTGTCAAAAGGGGTCATGGGGACTCCCTAGGGGTCGTAACATGTCATAGGGCATACTAGGACCCCTAGGGAGTCCCCATGACCCCTTTTGACACTTTGGAACACTCAAGTGTGTCTGAAGGGGTCCTAAGACCCCTTAAGACGTAGTTGAGCATTCCAATGTGTCAAAAGGGGTCATGGGACCCCCTAGGGTTCCTAGTACACCTTATCACACATTAGGACCCTTAGGGAGTCCCCATTACCCCTTTTGATACATTGGAATTCTCAAGTGTGTTCGAAGGGGTCCTAGGACCCCTTAAGACACACTTGAGCATTTTAATGTGTCAAAATAGGTCATGGGGACTTCCTAGGGGTCCTAACACATAATAAGGCATACTAGGTCCCCTAGGGTTTCCCCACGACCCCTTTTGACACTTTGGAATGCTCAAGTGTGTCCGAAGGGGTCCTAAGACCCCTTAAGACACACTTTAGCATTCTAATGTGTCAAACAAGGTCATGGGGACTCCCTAGGGGTCCTAGTACACCTTATCACGTGTTAGGACCCCTAGGAAGTGCCCATGACCCCTTTTGACACATTGGAATGCTCAAGTGTGTATTAAGGGGTCTTAGGACCTCTTAAGACACACTTGAGCATTTCAATGTGTCAAAAGGGGTCATGGGGACTCCCTAGGGGTCCTAGTACACCTTATCATGCGTTAGGACCCCTAGGGAGTCCATGTGACCCCTTTTGACACATTGGAATTCTCAAGTGTGTCTTAAGGGGTCCTACGACCCCTTAAGACACACTTGTGCATTCCAATGTGTGAAAAGGGTTCATGGGGAGTCCTTGGGGGTCCTAGTATGCCTTATCACATGTTAGGAGGCCGAGGGAGTCCCCATGACCCCTTTTGACACATTGGAATGTTGAAGTGTGTCCGAAGGGGTCGTAGGACCCCTTAAGACACACTTGAGCATTCCATTGTGTCAAAAGGGGTCATTGGGACTTCCTAGGGGTCCTAACATGTGATAAGGCATACTAGGACCCCGAGGGAGTCTCCTTGACCCCTTTTGACACATTGAAATGCTCAAGTGTGTTCGAAGACGTCCTAGGACCCCTTAAGACACGCTTGAGCATTCTAATATATTGAAAGGGGTCATGGGGACTTTCTAGGGGTCATAATGCATGATAAGGTTTACTAGGACCCCTAGGGAGTCCACATGATCCCTTTTGACACATTGGAACACTCAAGTGTGTCTTAAGGGGTCTTAGGACCCCTTAAGACACACTTGAGCATTTCAATGTGTCAAAAGGGGTCATGTGGACTCCCTAGGGGTCCTAACACATTATAAGGTGTACTAGGACCCCTAGGGATTCCCCATGACCCAAATGAGATGTTAGTGAATGACTTTTTGCTAATACTACTCTTCCACCAGATCCAAATTTCAACCCATTTGTGGATCTATAGGCTCAATCGCGAGCCCATAGAATTGGCCAAGAGAAAAATGTAATTGTATATCAACTAATTACATAATGTTCAGTGGAGGAGAAAATATTGCAACGATCAAGAAGAAAATTGGCTATGGAAAATCTAGTTATGAATTCCTTTAAGAATGAAACTATTAAGGAATTGCATGAATCACAAACCATGAAAATAACCTTCTACAACAAAGAACATTCAAGCTATAGTTTTTATTAACTCTGAATTTAAACATCTTATCAGCATTCATGGAAGAGATTTCATTAGCATCCATGGAAGAAATTTCATTAAAACTTCAGACAAAATTATCTAAAAAAATTCATTAACTTCAGGCGAAATCATTTAAGATGGACAAAAACAAAATCGTATTACTTAGAAATTGCAGAGAAAGATAATGAGATAAACCAAATTTATCAACTTCTTGCAATCCGCAGCTTCTCTCCGAGCGTAAAATGACAATCCATGGATCCAAAATTATAGTAAAAATTAAATTCTTCAAGTAAGTCATTCAGAAACACGCAGAATACTGGAACACATGATGATTTATAGAGAATTTATGATGGACTATGCTATGCAAAAGCCCGCAATCCCTGCCATATCTCAGAGTACTGATGAGAAGCAATGGAGAAAGTCTGAGATAGAGGCGGCACTGGCATTGAAGCGGCAAGACATTCTTCATAATATCGAGGCAGCACCATCAAAATAACAAGCCTTTCCTCATAATGTCGTGCCACCGCTGATCTCTTCTTTAAATTTATTAATGCGGTCAGTTCTACAACGCCTGCATAATTTCCAGTACAACTGCTCATTTTACCAAACCCTTCCCCGCTCTCCATAATCTTCGACCGGTTCAAAGGTCCGTCTGGTTGTTCTTGTTTAACCTCCCAATGACTCTGTTGAGCTGTCAGATTATCAACGGGCGTGGTACAATTGTCTGGTGACCAAAATCTATTTCCAAAACCTTTGCAATTTAGCATTCCGGTTGAAAAAGTAGGGAAAGATACCATTTCATAGCCACAGGTGGTGGAAACAAAGTGATTCTCTTGCCATCTGCTTCTATAATCCACCTCCAGTGAACTATTCTTCAAAGCCTCCATTTCTGCGTAGTTAGGGTTTTCGGCGCCTGTAAAAGGCACAACTATGCCCTTGTAGGGACTCATGCTCATGCTCAGAATCATATTAAATAATATTTAAAATGTAAAATGTATATTATATAATATTTAATATATAATATATAATCTAATATATAGTTTTTGATATTAATATATAATTAAATAATATTTAATGTAACATGTATATTATATAATATTTAATATATATAATATATAATCTAATATATAGTTTTTAATATTAATATATATTAAATAATATTTAATGTAAAGTATATATTATATAACATTTAATTTATAATTGATATTATATAATATATAATATATCTAATATATATCTAATATATATATGTTTATGAAGGATGGAGAAATGGGAGGGAGAAAGTGGAGGCAAAGTGAAAATTCAAAATTGTGCGTCATGTTCATGTAAATATCGGGTACTCGATTAGGCTTGGTATTGCTTTGTGCACCAAACCTACATGGTCAACTATTGGAATGTCTCAAATACGTGTTTTTCCCCTGTTTCTCTGAGTTCCAGACTTTGACAATGTAGCTGACGACTTTTTTTCACCCGAATTGGATAAAATGAAAAGGGTATCTTAAGGAGATTATCAACTTTTTATCGATATAATTGCTGTCAAATTTTGAATTCAGTAAGTAATTATTAGTTATTTTTCAATCGAGCTACCTCTAAAGTACTGATTTATATACTGATTGAAAAATGACTATAACTTTCAAACGGTATAACATTTTTGAAATCCAAAAAATGCGTCACATTCTATGCTTCACCTACTATAAGGAAAATTTGTTTTTTTTAAAATTTTGTAAAGTTTTGAATGAGTTAAGGTGGTCAGACATGGGAGTTTTTTTATTCTGAAAATGTTGTAGCAGAAAATTCATAATTAATTATTTTTTTGGAATAAAATTACAAAAAATATTTGTCACATATGGGCATGAGTCTACTACTTATATATAAAATCTTATAATAAAATATTATCATTTGATTATGATTAAGGTGGTCATACATACACTTACTTCTTATTTTTTTCCTGAAATTTTTGTACCAATCATACCAACTTTTTCTCAAAAAAGGCCTAGTAGTTTACAAACTACATTCAATTTTCTATAGATTCTATTCTTACAACTTTTTGATATTAGGTTCATAGCTAGTTGAAATTTTCACGTCAAGTTGACTAACCCTGATTTGCTTATTTTTCATTGCCACTTAAGGGCATAGTTTGGCCCCTCATGATCTTGCACATACCCTTAAGCATGCAACCTTGCTAGTAAACCATGCAATGGGAGATTCAAAGAGACAAGGGCAAGAATGCCAATATCTTCAAGAATCACAGTGAAAATGCAATGCAAGCTATGCTAGAATGAGAATGCAAGAATGCAACTAAACTATGGAAATGAGAGTGTTACAAGCCATTACTAATTAAACTATGTGAACTAAGCTAAAGCATAAAAGGAAACTAAGCTATGAATGCTATAAGAACTAAGCTACAATGCAAATATAAAGACTAAAATGCCACAAATTCCTCAAAAGCTCCAATGGCACCAAGAAAACCTGCAGCACAACATTAGCATCAAGAGTGGGGATCCTAGAATGAGAAGAGAGCTCTCCTTTTAAAGATAAATGGACCATGGAGATTAAGAGGCAAAAGATTTGATCAAGGGTGGAGTTTGAAAGTGGGAGCAATCCTTGTGCACAAGTCTCCTCCAAGTCTTCTTATTTATAAAATAGGAATAATGATTTACTTGTGCAACTTAGGATAAAAGGTAAGTGGGGGCTTTTTATTTAATAAAAAGGGAAAGAAATTCCTTTTAATTAAATAAAGACTTAGGATAAAATGGTTAATCCATAGAATATAATTGAATAAATGATAGAATTAGGAGTTGATCAAGAATGAGCAATTGATAAATTTAGCAAATAATGCTAGAAAGGGGCTAATAGTCCAGATGACCATTTTTGGGTGATTACATTTGCCCCTCTTTGACTAATGTGTGATCGATTTGGGTACACATTACATCAAAGAATAGATTAGCCAAGAAGGCAAGAGATAGAGATGTGACTCCAAAGAATGAAGTACAGAAAGATAGCAAATCCTGCATGGTTAGCCTGGTAGTGACAGTACTAAACACTTAGGAGAGAGATGGAAAGTATCAGAACTCAAGATGAGAACTAACATGTCAAGCACAATATATAGATAGATCGATCAAAGAAAATGGAATGGTCAAGCATATGCTCTAGAGAATAGTTGATAGGATATGTCTACCCTCTCGTGATCAAAATCAAAATGAGGTAGAGGGAATACAGAAGAAAGATGAGAGCAACATGATCAAATCACCAGAAATCATAATCGAAGATGAAAGATAATACAATAACCATCAAGCAGTGAAAATACACCCCAGTTTGACTAGGTTTGACTGAGAAAGATATAGGATAAAGATAAAGTCAAAACCTCAGAGAGACAAAGTGAAGGAAATGAATGAGAGACTAGAAGGTTGAGAGAGATGGAGATGAAGAAATGAAGATGTCCCAGTGAAGATCAAAGGACCAGGCCTCAAACGGTCAGTCAACTGCACAGAAGGAGAAATTTTAAAATGTGACTTTGACCATCAAGCTGAACTCAGATTTTGATTTTGATCCTGAAAAGGATCCAAGACATCAAAATTAGCCAGGGGTGCAATTTTTGTGAAATTTTGAGGTGTTTTGAAAATTAGGTCAAAATGTCATATTAGGTCAAACTGATATAAGGGGTGAAAAGGTCATTTTCAAATTCATTTAGACTATGATGATAAGATTAACCCCTTGTGATGATAGGAATAGAAAAGGATGTGATATGAAAGACATGATCGAGAAGAAGCGAAAGGCGAGCACAGTTGACTGACAAGTCCGTGAAAGATGAAAGGAGAGCTCTCTCTATATGCAAGATGCAAAACTAAACTAACATGAACCTAAGAATGCAAGCTACTATGAAAAGTGGTTTACTTGCAAGGTTACAAAGCTATTAGACTCTAATAATCATCATCGAGCTTTATTGGTAGTATCGTAAGATCATACAATATGCACTAGTATAACCATGGGTATATGAATATGATCTGTATCAGATAGGTATGTGGGAATCCCACCTAAGCATCAAAGACATGTAGGTCAAGATGACTAGTGCAGTGAGGTTCCCTAAGTTTAGTATAGTAAGATTATGCTCGCATCAAGACACATAAAGTCAAGATGACTATAAGCATGCAGTTGCAAAAAATAGTCAAGGATAATACGTTGTAGATCCTTAGTGTGAAGTGTAACAAGCATAAATGCTCATGATAGTTAGGATCAACAAGATATACCCACAGGCAAAAAATAGATAAAACATGTCCTCATGCCCCCAGTCTTCTAGCTATGCATCATTGAAAACTATTAGGGAGAGAACACTCATCAAAAGAAATCATCATAGAAAGCACACAAAGAAATAAAGTCAAACAAGTCTTAGTGAGTCAAGTGTTTAAGTGCATGTGTGTAGGTCATAGAGTCAAACTTTGAGTATCGCATCTGCCAGTGAGAAATATCGTATCATTCTAGATTGTAGGTAGGATATCTAATAAGTGTTGAGAAACACTTGACGCTAGGGAAGTGTTGAAAAACACAGGTGGAAAGTGTTGAGAAACACTGTTTGAACCAAGTTGCCCAAGAAACCTCGACGCACAAAGAGACCCAAGATAAGCTAAAACAACGTATGCCCCCTAGACTAAGACAAGAGTCAATTCCAGGCTAGGAGAGACAAAGCGAGGAGTGGAGCGAATGAGCACCATGCAAGACTGATAGACATAGGTGCAAGGGTCCCAAACAATGTCTATTTCCAAGTTTTCACCACTTGGTAGAGTTTTTAGGACTTTTTTTTTTTTTTGTATTTTTGCTACCAAGGCGCCTATTTCCAGGTTTTCACCAAGGCACTTTTTCTTTTTTCTTTTTTGAATTTTTTATTTTTTTTGGTGAGACATCAAAGCACCTATTGCTAGGTTTTCACTAGGATGCTCTTTTTTTTTCAGGACTTTATATGCTTTTTAGGATTTTTTATAGCATCATATATGAATTTCTTTTGGAATTTTTTTAGGATCAATAAGATATATACAAAGAGATCAAGAAACTTAGGCATAGAACTTCTTCAGATGTAGAACATTAATAGGTTCAGCAAGCTCTTCTCCCTTAGGTGTAGATAACTGATAGGCCTTAGACCCAAATGTTGTTGTGATGATGTAAGGCCCTAACCAATTCAGCTCGAACTTGCCTTTCTGCTCTCTATTCTCCTGATTCTTTAGATTTTCTCTTAGGACTAATTCACCCACTTGGAACTCTCTAGGATGAACTTTCTTATTATAGGCAACAGACATTCTCTTCTGATAAGTGCGCATGTGATCAAAGGTGGCCTTGCGGCGTTCCTCCAAAGTAGTAAACTCATGAACTCTCATGGCCCTATGGTCTTCATCGGTAATCAATCCATGTAGAGAGACTCTCTGTGATGGTATTTAAACCTCTAATGGTAAGATAGCCTCAGAACCATAGACCAAGGAAAAAGGTGTGGCACCCATAGGAGTGCGAATAGAAGTTCTGTAAGCCCATAGTGCAGGATTGATCTGTAGATGCCAATCCTTGCCTGATTTATGCACTATCCTATGAAGGATTTTCAATAATTTTTTATTCGAGGCCTCAACTTGGCCGTTCCCTTGAGGGTAGTAAATAGAAGACCAATGTTGCTTAATTTTAAATTTTTTGCATAATTGTTTCAGGTCTTTATTCTTGAATTGGCCGCCATTATCCATGACTATGGAAGAGGGAATACCATAGCAACAAATGATGTGATTTAGGATAAACAAGGCAACATGTTTGCACGTAGCTGTAGACAATGGGACAACTTCAACCTATTTGGTAAAATATTCAGTAGCTGTAATAATGAACTTATGCCCAGTTCAAGAACTAGGATGAATCTTGCCTACCAAGTCAAAGGCCCATTGCTGAAATGGCCAGTATGTAAGAGAGGGAATATGCTCATGTCCAAGAGCATGGATGAGATTCCCATGTAGTTGACATTTCTTGCAGGACTTGGCATATCGAACATTGTCAGTTTGCATAGTAGGCCAATAGTAACCAACCCTAAGTAGTTTCCAAGCTAACGCAAGACCATTAGAGTGTGAACCACATATGCCATCATGGACTTCAGCTAGCACTTTTTTTGACTCTTCTATTTCTAGACACCTAAGGAGAGTTCCATCTAGACCCTTCCTATACAAGTCACCAGAGACGAGGGTAAAATGTGAGGCATTGTAGATGAGTTGGTGCTTCTCATTGCGCGTTAGATTTTCAAGGATAATATGATCTTGGAGATAGGAAAATATAGTAGCATAGGGGGATGAATCATGACCAACCATAGTGTAAATGACACAGTCATCAGGGGAATCATAGGTGAGATAACGTAACTCTTCCACTAGGAACTCAAAGTGTGACTCATGTTCTTCCAATTGTAGAATAGATGCTAAAGTAGCCATGGCATCAACAGCCTTGTTCTCAGGTTTAGGAATTTGTTGGAATGTAACAGATGTGAAATAATTCCTAAGCGAGTCTATCATCTTCTTGTAGGGAATCAACTTGTCATCCTTTGTCTGGTAATCATTGTTTACTTGATTTATGACAAGCTGTGAATCTCCAAAGATATGCAATTTTGTAATCCTCCATTCTAGGGCAAGCTTAACACCATTGAGAAGGGATTCATATTCAACTATATTATTGGTGCATGGAAAGAGAAGCTTATATGATTTAGGAATCATGTATCCATGAGGTGTAACAAATAAGATTCTAGCACCAGCCCCACTCTATGTATGAGAACCATCAAAGAACATTTTCCACGTACACTCTGTGACATTCATGATCAAAGCATCTGGGAAGTCTATCTATAGAGGAGCATCATCAGTCATGGGAAATTCAGCCAATTGATTCGCGATTTCTTGTCCTTTAATGGCTTTCCTTTTGACATACTGGATGTCAAATTCTGAAAGAATCAACATCCACTTAGCAAGTCATCTAGTAAGTGCAGCTTTACTTAAGAGGTACTTTAAAGGATCAATTTTGGTGATCAGCTGCGTAGTATGTGTGAGCATGTAATGTCTAATTTTTTGGGACATAAACACTATTGCTAGACAAGATTTCTTGATCTTGGTATAATTGAGCTCATAAGCAACCAAGGTATGACTGATGTAATAGATAGCTTGTTCTTTGCCCATATCATCTTGTTGTGCAAGGAGAGCTCCTAAAGAATTTGTTGTAGCAAATATGTAGAGTATCAAAGGTTTCCCTTGGATAGGTGGCATAATAATAGGAGGTTTTGCTAGGTAATCCTTGATTTGGTCTAGGTTCTTTTGACACTCCTCATTCCATATGCAAGTAGCCCCTTTATACAAATACTTGTTGAAAGATTGAGCTTTGTCAGCTAATTGAGAAATGAACTGCCTAGAAGATTGGAGATAGCCTTGGAGACCCCTTAATTGTTTTATGTTGCGAGGAGGTGGCATCTCCATGATATCTTGCACCTTTTCCGGGTCTACCTCTATTCCTTTTACTGATATGATATAGCCCCTTTCTAGCATTATTTGCTAAATTTATTAATTGTTTATTCTTGATCAAATCCTAATCCTATCATTTATTTGATTATATTCTATGGATTAACCATTTTATCCTAAGTCTTTATTTAGTTAAAAGGAATTCCCTCCCCTTTTATTAAATAAAAAGCCCCCACTTACCTTTTATCCTAAGTTGCACAAGTAAAGCATTATTCCTATTTAATAAATAGGGAGAAAAGGTCGTGGGCGCCAAAAATGTACACTCAAAATGTGCACTTCTCTAAGCCATTGATTCCAAGGGCATCCATGGATTGTAAACCTTGGAAAGCGACCTAGAGCTCCCTAAGCATGGAGTGCAAGGGTGTTTAGAGGGCTCTCAGCTAGAGCTATTAAGCATGCAACCTTGCTAGTAAACCATGCAATGGGAGATTCAAAGAGACAAGGGAAAGAATGCCAATATCTTCAAGAATCACAATGAAAATGAAATGCAAGCTATGCTAGAATGAGAATGCAAGAATGTAACTAAACTATGGAAATGAGAGTGTTACAAGCCATTACTAATTAAACTATGTGAACTAAGCTAAAGCATAAAAGGAAACTAAGCTAAGAATGCTATAAGAACTAAGCTACAATGAAAATATGAAGACTAAAATGCCACAAATTCCTCAAAAGCTCCGATGGCACCAAGAAAACCTACAGCACAACATTAGCATCAAGAGTGGGGATCCTAGAATGAGAAGAGAGCTCTCCTTTTAAAGATAAATGGACCATGGAGATTAAGAGGCAAAAGATTTGATCAAGGGTGGAGTTTGAAAGTGGGAGAAATCCTTGTGCACAAGTCTCCTCCAATGAGAAAGAAGTGTTGACTTTTGTGCCCAATGTGAGACAAAAAGCCTTTTCTTCTTATTTATAAAATAGGAATAATGCTTTACTTGTGCAACTTAGGATAAAAGGTAAGTGGGGCTTTTTATTTAATAAAAGGGGAGGGAATTCCTTTTAATAAATAAAGACTTAGGATAAAATGGTTAATCCATAGAATATAATCGAATAAATGATAGAATTAGGATTTGATCAAGAATGAGCAATTGATAAATTTAGCAAATAATGCTAGAAAGGGGCTAATAGTCTGAATGACCATTTTTGGGTGATTACACTAGTGACAAGAGAAGTTAAAGTAGTCATAGGAACTTACAAGGGTGTAGTGACCAACCAAATAACAAATGATATTCATTCTAATAATTAAAGTACTCTTTATAATAAAATATAAAGTTGATATTGATTCTTTATTGTATGCGAGTATGAGGTTTGAACTTCAAAACTTTTAAATACCAATGATCAGACAAAGAGCGTAGGTAGTTTCTAACTTAGTTTTGTTGTCAATTTAGTTTCATGAAAAATAATCATTTCAACTTCTTGATGGAGTATGAAAGTTGTGGTAAGTTTTCTTGTTCAGGGTTTGTTGAGAGAGTGTCTATTCAAAAAATCTTTTCATCAATGTTGCATGTGTAATTAGTAGAGATGAATTTGATAAAAAATATCACAGTTTAGTGATGTAGTAAACTTGTATATTGATACTGTACAATGAATAGGATGTCTAATAAAGGAATTTCTCTAAAAAGAGGTTGAATAATTTTATATGTCTATATGTTAATGGTTGAAGATTGAATAACATGTATCTCTTGTTACAAAAGAAAGTTGTGTATGAGGGTTTCATTAATTTGATGAGAATCAAAGGGTAGAGTCTCTATGACTATTTGTAGAAATTTCTAAAATGTCAAAATAGAGTATCATGTGACAAGTTATAGTTATGTGATGCTATGTTTGAAAAACTATATTTAATGGTGTATGCGTGACTACATAGGCATATGGAAGGATTGTTTAGTAAGGCAAATTGAAATGAGAATGTGAATAGAAGAGTTATATTTTTATTTGTATTGACACTCTTGATGGAGATTATAATGGAGTGTTAATGTGTCCTTGGTTATTAGACAAGAGAGGAGTTGAATGACGGTTTGCAGTGAAGAATTATAAAATGGAGATGAGATCTTTTTTATTGTATATTTTAAATGGTATGCATGGAAACAGAGTAACCCTCTAAATTAATTTTTGTTCTAAGATTTTTGTAAAGGGTTAATGCTCCTTACAGTGGATGCTTCTAAAATTAGAAAGGGGTTGATGCTTTGTGAAGTGGGTGCTTCCAAAATCAGTAAGGGGTTGGCGCTCGTTGGTGTGGGCACTCCTAAAGTATTTTAAAGGGTTAGTGCTCTAAATTTTTGGTCAATGGGACGCAATAATATTATATTTCATAGTGTTTTTTCACCCTTCAAGGGTTTTCCACTCAAATGATTGTACAATGTGTTATGCTAATGTGTTTGTTATGTTTGTTGGTGAAGAATGTGTCTTAATGGTTTACATTGGATTTATGGTATTGCACATGCCTTAAAGCTAAAATGTTGAAGCATTATTGTTTTAAGTTAAAATTTTGTTGATCATTGATTCACCCCCCCCCGCCCAACTCGGTGATCTTGGTATTCCAACAAGTGGTATCAGAGCAGTGGGTTCCTATCAATAGCCTAATCAACTTGGCTGATCTTAGTAAATGAATACCATGGATAAGAAGTGTAGGAATAAAAAGATGAAATATTTGTCTAAAAAGAAAGGATTGCCTAATATGCAAGTTATTTATGTTTTTTCTAACAATATGGATTCTAAAGAATGTGATGTAGATACATTTGATGAAACTCCATTTATGCAAGGTATAGGTGAGTACTAGACTAATTAGGAATTAGATGAAGAGGAAGAAGTGATTGATCTTGAAGAAGAACTTTGTGTTTCCCTAGATGTGATTAGTGACCTTAAAAAGGAAACTTAGAAAATAAAGGTCAGTTTACAAGAAAGTATTAAGGTGAATAAAGTGATTGTTCAAAATTATAATGAATCCAAAAAGATTGTTGAATTTTTAAATGGTCAAGTTTTAGAAAAAAAAAGGGGTTGAATAGGAAATGTAAAAACAATTTAAATGGCAATGAATAATTCTATAAAAAGTTAGAAAATGAGGTTGTTTCTTTGAGAATAAATTTAGATGATGATTCCTTGTTAAAAGAATGAACCTTGAAAGACAACATGATTATCATTTTGAAGACTGAAATGGAAGAATATAAAAGGATAGTAGATGTAGCAAAATTTGATTTTAAAGTTAAAAAGATTGAGTGTCAAAAACTTGAAGCTGAAATAGTCACTCTTAGGAAAGAACTTGGGTGGTTCCACAATAGTGGGTTACACTTTTTTGCCAACTTTGACACTGAAATGAATATTCTAAATGAAAACTTTTTATTCATAATCTTATTGATGCTAAACCATTAGGATTCCGAAGATGGTGTAAACTAGTGAGTTTTAGCATTTTGTGTGCAGATTCTAAATACATTTTTTTTAAAAGATTGGAATTGATTTCTATCCATTTTTCTCTCCTTTGAAAACTATTTTTAACAAGAAACAACATTTTAAAAAAGTGACATTCACTTACTATTGCATATTTTTTTTCTAAAAGAGATAAAAGAGTGATTCCTTTGAATTTAGATTTTTCACACTAATATCAAGTGATTACAATTGGTTTCATTTGATTATATTGAATATTTGTATTTTATTAAGTTTTAAAGTGACATTAACTATAATTTAGACATAGGTTCATTTACCAATCTATAACTTGTTTTGTATGTATAGGAATTCAATAATTTTTATTTTCTTAGAAAGAGGAAATCAATACCTAGTGCCTAGATATTTTCCTAATTTTTTTTAAAGTTTACTATTTTTCCATAAACATTGAACATATAAGTTGATATATGTTGCAAAGCCTATGTTTGGTAAAACTAATAATACAAAATCATATTAAACTCAATATATATATATATATATATATATATATATATATATATATATATATATATATATATATATATATATATATATTAAAATCTTAATCATTAGAAATCTTTCTCTGAGTAGTACCATCCTATATCTGGGTTTGTCAAATGAATTCATTTGATCCCCCAAAAATATAATGTCAAAGTGATTTTTTGTTAGCATTTTGATAGTTTCAAAGGAGACTCCATCGCATATATGACTGAAGAGTAGAGAGGTTATATCAAAGAGAGTTTGATCTAAAAGACTTTTATCTAACCATTTTCAATTAATTCCTTCAAATGAGACCTCTCAAGTCTTATCTCACCATATTTTCTTTAAAACGTGTGGTTTAAGAAAAAATTAGGATTTTATAAAAAGTGTAACCCACTATTGTGGGTTCACCCACTTGAAAGTGTCAATATTCAATTTGAAAGAAATTAGAAATGTGAATATAGCACCATAAATCCTCATCCTCAAGGAAATCATCCTTGTTGTCTTCTTCCATAAAGGTATCTTGGGAGGAGATAATGATGAATTATGGGATTTGTTTGTGGGCTCCCCATAATGCCAAATTGAAGAAAACCTCTTTTGCTCTACATTTTTCTAAAAGTTAATTGTCTGGTAGAGAAAATGACCTTTGAGAGCCCCAAATAAACACTTTTATGACCTAGTATGATATTAAAGTGGCAAGTGCAAGATATCTCATCAACATTTGACACCATAATTATCCACGTTGGAAAGCAAATATCCTTCCTAGCTTGCATGTGTGACAAAAAAGATGTAGTGCGAACAATAATAGGAGTGCCTAAAAAATAAATCTTTCCTCGTGGATAACCCTTAATAAAAAATTATTAAGAGTGATAAATCTTGAAATTGTGCCCTGTGTGTGCAAGTTTAACACCTTCATGGAATTAAGATCTAATAGCATCAATTTAAACTAAATACAATGCAAATCTACTTTAAAATGAAATTATAATCTATATTATCCCATGGTTCTCTAGAAAGAAGTGGTAAATGAAGCTCTCAGCTTAAAATCCTCACTAGTGACACTTCTAAAATGAGAAATTATGCTGCTATTATGCTTTTACAATGCTTCTATGATGAGTCCATTCTTAATCTAGCTCAAATTGATAAACTACAATGATAATTGCTGTAAAATGCTCAAATTGCTCTTAGAATGCTATTCAAATGCCTATAATAACAATGTTTTGCAAATGAAATTCCAAGATGGAAATGCTCTCCAAAATGCCTCATATTTATAGTAAATGTCCAAGGGTAGGGGGTGGAGTGAAGTAATAATGGTTATCCCTTGGTTGAGTCAAAAACTTTGCATTGTCCATAAATGGGGGGACAAATGAGGGGACAAGCCTTTAAATGGTTTCAAATCTTTGGACAATTTAAATGTTTGAGTGATTTATGTCTTTTTGTCCTCAATTTTCATTGGTTCATCACTTTGTTGAAAGAATTTAGGAATATTTAATTCAATTAATTAATTAAATTTAGCCATGTAAGGGTAATAGGTTCATTTTGATTTTTGATTAAAACAACTATAAAATTAATTGATTAAAATCAATTATATAGTGTTTTTGGTCCCTTTTAAGCTTCAATTTAATCATTTAACATCATTATTTAATAATTCTTTTGTTTTAATTAATTTTGCTCAACTTTATTTAATTATGTCCATTTTTTTTATTTTAATGCATTTTGAAAAGTACTTGTCCAATTTTACGTGTCTACAAATGCCCCTCTTTGAATTGATGTACGAAGAACATTGATTCAAAGATTCCTTGAAGTCCTGCTCACTAATTCACTGATATGTCACTGTATTGATTGATTGCTACCTCTGATGATACAAAAAAATTTTTTTGATGCCCCACTGATTCCTTGATGTTTGATTGCTACTTCAATTTAATACCCTAATGCCCCCTCAGAAATTAAAACATATTAATTTATTGATCTGAAAAAGATTTATGATGATTGATTTAGAATATGTTTTCATTTCTAAATATTTGATTATATGCCATGATTTGAAGAATATGCCCCAGTTTGTTTTAATTACTCCATATAGGTTCACCTCTATTTTCACCTCCAAAATTAGGTCAAAACACCTTAAATAGGTTAATAAACCTTGTTTTACTATTCATTTTTACTTTTCAACTTTGGTAATTTTGGTTTGATCCTATGGTGAATTTCGAGATGGTTGTGCCGATTTGGGAGCATAGATTCGAGAGGTGCCGGAGATATGTGAGGCAACCTGAGTATGGACCTCTGGTAAGTCATTCCCAACTTCGTCTTTACATTGATGGTGCATTTATTAGCATTTATGGCAATTTTCATGTTTCTTCGTTGCGTTGAATAGAAAAAATGTCGCCTAGAAGTATTTTAATGTCGCGTAGACTATTTACCGTCGCCTCCGTGCTTTCCTCTGTCGCATCTGTGTGTTTAACTACCGCCTAGGAATTTTTCACTCTCACCTGTCAGAAAAATACTCACACCTAAGGCTTTGTTAAAATGCCCCTTTTCATTTAGGTTATCGCATATACGAACCCTAACAAATTTGTTGTCGCCTAGGCTAGGTTATGCTATCATGTTACATGATTCATTGTCACTTAGCATGTAAACTATCGGCTAACACCATAATAATGTCGCTTAACCTATTTTGGTTATCACCTAAGATATACTATCGCCTGGCATGATGAGAATCATGCCTGGTGAATTTTGAAACAATTTGCACGTATACCTGATTGCTTTTGATGCCAAATTTGACAACTTTGAAGGCTGATTGGAATGATTAGATTAGGTATGTTGCTGTTTAACAAAACAATTAGTTTAAGATATCAGAATAGTAATATCATGAAATATGATTGGTCAATCCAGATAGGATAATTCTTGATAGAATAAATCAATTAGTGTGAAAATTGATATGATTTTGATACTGCTTAGTTCATTCTCAGGATACAGAGACACAAACAAATGGTTCTGGGTGTGATTACTTTGATACTTGTGACCAGATTGACTTGAGATAATTCCTTGATATGACATACTGATATGATTCCCCTTTTGTTTTGCCAACAGGATCACTTTCCTACTTTATACATCCATTCAGTTGCATCTTGGGTTATTGACTTAGGTCAATCACTCACAACTACTGAGTATTGAGTTATTGAGCAGTGTGGTTTGAGCTTTCTACTTGATCTCCCATGGTTTCAATTGAACCATGGGTTACTGACTGCAGTGGCGGAGCGATGGCACTCTGACCACAACACCTTTCATTTACCATACGGAGAGATGACAATCACGTCGGAGGACATGTATCGATTGTTACAGATTCCTTGTAGAGGAGAGTTGGTCTACTATGACTCTGTTTATGATTCTACTATCTGTTGATGAGTGTTCGGGGACAACACTATAGGTGATGGTGATACGATCACATGGCCTCAGTTTTCATCTTTTTTGAGGTTACCAGCCATACTTGATGATCTTATCAGTGGTTTGCTTCTTCCTGACCGACGTGGTCATGGTTTTTTTGTTGGTTGGGGCAGGATTTTGGAGGACTTGCTTGCACATCCTCGACAGTTTGATTAGGGTTCTTACATCTTAGCCCAGCTATATCATGATCTATACAAGGTGGTTTATCAAGCGAGTGCATCATTATCAGCTAGTGCTATTATTCTGTAGTTATGGATATGGGAGCATCTTCCCATTACTGGGCCCATTTCTGATAGGAGACGACCTCGAGGTTTTCCTTATGCTTTCTTATATACAGGCATGGTTACTCAGCATCATTTGGGTCATCTGGATAGCTGGCACCGATAGCTAGATGATATTGATCAGGTTCAATGGCATCCCTACATTAGTTGTGATCGATGGAGAGAGGATGAGGATGAGTTATCTTATATGTTTTTCACTCGTTGGATGATTGGGTGCACTACCACTACTATTGAGCGCTTCTATTTTGGCATAGTTTTGAGATAGTATGGTAGGATATAGGTTATGCCTCAGGGCAATGCACTATACGCTTGAGTACAGGTAGAGATATCTATGTGGGGTCCTTGCATTGACTACCAGTTTGCCTTAGATCAGATTACGGGCATGATTGTGTGCAGATGGGAGATGCTGAGAGGTATTGCAAATGTGGGGATGTCACATGAGTATGCAGATTGGTGGGCTTGGAACATGTTTCCATGGTTTACCGATCCAGCAGAGCCTATTCCTAGATGATGTGATGTTGGTCGTGCTATTGTGGTGGTGATAGACATATGAGAGGACAAGGACGTAGAGATCCTCATGGTGATAGAAATGATTGGGGTGATGTCTGAGATAGACAGGTTGATGCAAGCCTGACAGTTCATCCTAGAGTGGCAGTTAGGCAGGATAGAGCTCATAGACATTAGAGAGCTCAGAGACAGGCTAATGTTGATGTTGCTAAATAGATTCCTAGCGGTTTAGATCTGTTAGTGCAATTGTAGCAAGTAGCTTTGGCACATCAAGATGATGATTAGTAGGATTACGGTGCTCCTCAGGATTAGGGATAGCAGGATCAGGCTCCACAGATGCCTCTGTGTGCTATAAATGTGTCACACTTCTATGAATCATTACATGCAAGGAAACTCAAGAATGAGCAATCACAAATCGATCCGTAGCTCCCTAGGCATGGAGTGCAAGGGGTTTTAAGAATGCTCTCAGCTCGAGCTATTAAGCCAATAACCTTGCTAGTAAACCATGCAATGGGAGATTCAATGAAGACAAGGGCAAGAATGCCAATATCCCCAAGAATTAAATGAATGCAATGCAATGCAAGCTAGACTATGAAAATGAAATATGCAAGTGTTACAACCCAAGCTAATTAATCTATGTGAGCTAATCTAGAGCATAGAAATGAAGCTAATGTAAGAAAGCATAAATATGAAGCTAAGCTAAGAATGCAAGAATGAGATGTAGAATGCAAGAATGAGATGTAGATGCTAAGAATGCTCCAAATCTTCAAAAGCTCCAAAGTGACCTAGAAAACCTGCAGCATAAATTTAGCATAAAAAGTTGGGGATCTAGAATGAAGAAGATAGCTCTTCTTTTATAGGAAATGAGGAGAAATGGACCATGGAGATTAAGAGGAAAAAGATTTAATCAATAGTGGAGCTTGAAGAGGGATCAATCCATGTGCACAAATATCCTCCAATGAGAAAATAAGAGTTGACTTTTGTGTCCATATGAGACAAAAAGTGCTTTTTCCCTTTTTATAAGAATAATGTTTTATTTGTGCAACTTAGGATAAGAGGAAAAGTGGGGGCTTTTATTTATTAAAAGGGGAGGGAATTCCTTTTAAATAAATAAAGACTTAGGATAAGATGGTTAGCCCATAGAAAATAATCAAATAAATGATAGAGCTAGGATTTGATCAAGAATAAGCCATTTATGATTTTAGCAAAAATGCTAGCAAGGGGCTAATAGTCTAGATGACCATTTTTAGGTGTATACATTTGCCCCTCTTTGACTAATGTGTGATCAATTTGGGAACACATTACGTCAAAGAATAGATCAGCCAAGAAGGCAGGAGATAGCCAACAAGGCAAGAAAATAGCGATCTGACTCCAAAGTCATGAAGTGCAGAGAGATAGAAAATCCTACATGGTCAGCCTGGTAGCGACAGTACTGAACACTTAGGAAAGAGATAACCAATAATATATGATGTGTCTGCCCCCTCGGGATCGAAAGTGAAATCCAGGTAGAGGGAAAGTAGAAGCAAGAGAAACATGATCAAATCACTAGAAATCATAATCGAAAAAAGAGAACAGAATAACCATCAAGCAGTGAAGGTATGCCCCACACATGGGACCCGGGGCATGAACCAAGCGGTCCCTCAACCCGAAAACACCACGGAGGGGGAAGAATTTGAACTTGAGATTGAAAGTGAATGAAAGACTAGAAGTTTGAAAGAGATGGAGATGAAGAGGTGAAGAATGCCCTAGTGAAGATCGAAGGATCAGGCCTCAAAAGGTTAGCCAACTGCGCGAAAGAGGGGGAAAAGGTGATTTGGATGATCAAGATGAACTCAGATTTCGATTTCGATCCCGAAATGAAAGAAAAATGATGGGATATGAAAGACAAGAAGTGAAAGACATGATCAGGAAGAAGCGAAAGGTGAGTGCAGTTGATTTACAAGTCCACGTAAGATGAAAAGGAGAGCTCTCTCCATATGCAAGATGCAAAACTAAACTAACATGAACCTAAGAATGCAAGCTACATGAAAAGTGGTTTTCTTTCAAGGTTACAAAGCCAATAGACATCTAATATTCATCATTGAGTGTTATTGGTAGCGTCGCAAGATCATACAATACACACTAGCATAACTATGTGGATATGAATATGATCTATATCAGATAGAAATGTGGAAATCTCACCTAGGCATCAAAGACATGTAGGTCAAGATGACTAGTGCAATGAGGTTCCCTAAATTTGATATAGCAAGATTATGCTCGCATCGAGACACAAGAAAGTCAAGATGACTATAAGCATGCACTTGTGAAATAGTCAAGGATAATACCTTGTAGGTCCATAGTGTCAAGTAAGACCAGCATAAATGCTCATGACAGTGAGGACCAACAAAATATACCCACAAGCAGATAAAGAAATAAAACATGTTCTCGTATCCTCAGTCTTCTAGCTATGCATCATCGAAAATGATCATAGGGGGAGAACACTTCAGCAAAGAAATCATCATAGACAACACACAAAGAAAAATAAAGTCAAACAAATCTCAGCGAGTCAAGTGTTTAAGTGCGTGTGTGTAGGTCATAGAGTCAAACTTTGAGTATCGCATCTGCTAGTGAGAAATATTGCATCATCTAGACTGCAAGTAGGACATCTGATAAGTGTTAAGAAACACTCGACGTGAGGGTAGTGTTGAAAAATATAGTTGGGGTGGTGTTGAAAAACATCATTTTTGAGGTGCCTAAGAAACCTAGATGCACAAAGAGATCCAAGATAAGCTTAAAACAATGTATGCCCCCTAGACTAAGACAAGAGTCAATTCCAGGCTAGGAGAGGCAAAGTGAGAAGTGGAGAAAATGAGCCACGCAAGACTGATAGACATAGGTGCAAGAGTCTCAAGCGGCGCCTGTTTCCAGGTTTTCACCACTTGATAGATTTATTGCAATTTTTTCAGGACTTTTTATAATTTTTATTTTTTTTTTGCTACCAAGGCATCTATTTCCAGGTTTTCACTAAGGCACTTTTTCTATTTTTTTGAATTTTTTGAATTTTTTGATTTTTTTGGTGAGACATCAAAGCGCCTATTGCTAGGTTTTCACTAGGATGCTCATTTTTTAGTACTTTTTATGCTTTTTAGGATTTTTTCAGCATCATATATGAATTTTTTTGTAATTTTTTTAGGATCAATAAAATATGTACAAAGGATGCCCCAGATAGAAATGGACATCAAGAATCTGCTTCCTCTTATGTAGAGAACTGATAGGCCCTAGGCCCAAATGCTGCAACTATGATGATAGGAGCTCTCAACTAGTTTGACCAATAATAACTAGCCCTAAGCAATGTCTGAGCTAGCGAAGGATCATTATAATGTGATCCACATATGCCATCATGGATTTCAGCTAGCACTTTTTCTGACTCCTCTATTTCTAGACACTTAAGGAGAGTTCCGTCTAGACCCTTCCTATACAAGTCACCAGAGACAAAGGCAAAGTGTAAGGGATGGCGGAAGGAATGGCGTGGTGGATTTGCAGGAGGAATATGAGGTGGAAGATATGAAAAGATGGTAGGATTGTAAGATTTGTGAGCAGGATAGCGTAATTCATCCATCAGGAACTTGAAGCGAAATTTATGCTTTTTCATTTGTAAGATGGATGTTGAAGTAACCAAGGCTTTACCAACTTTGTTCTTAGCTCTAGGAATGGGCTGAAGTATAACAGATATGAGATCATGCTTGAAGTAGTGCACCATTTTTTTGTAGAGAATCAACTTGTCATCTTTTATTTGAGAATCATTATTTTTGAGCAGATTTTTATTTTTACTTTCCTTAGGTGCGGATACTACCACAATGTGGTTTTCACCATCCGACCATTGCTCATTTCTTTTGACATGATGACTGTGATACTTGATTGTTGATTCAATCTTTTTTGGGGCTAGTTCACTGGTGGAAGAAGTAACAGGTGTTGATGTGAGATGAAATAAAGTGACTGGTTCAATAGTATTTATGCGAGGGGTGTCATCTCTGGTAACAAGAGAGGTTGAGCCTATAGGGTAAGCTCCAAAAGTAGCTAGATCTAGACTTGTCATAGAAGAACCAGCGTGGTCCACTAAGGCAATACGAGGAACAAACTCATCAGACCCCACACAAGACCCATCAACCATGATGGGATGGTTACTACAAGAATGAACCATATCAACATCCATATCATCAGTAGATATACATTTTTCTCCCCAAAGAAGTGAAGTAGAGGGAAGATCATCTCCCATTTGAACCATAGTGTGTAGTGGTGATTCATCTGTATCTATGTCTGAATTACTGAGTATGGGAGTATTTCTAGAATCCTCTCTATAGATCCACTCTTGAATAGCTTGTTCTTCTCTGTCTACTTCTAAAGGAATGAATGAAGGAACAAAAGTATCAAAGATCACCATAGCAGAAGTGGAAGGCTTCATGTGATCAGAAGGTCTCCCATATGACCTAGGAGAAACAGGTATAGAAGAAAAGGAATCCAGCGTATATTCACCCATACCAAGGCTCATCATCTTAAGTGTTTTCTCAGCAGCAACTAGAGACGTACTAGGATCAACAGAAGGTTCATTGTGAGGAACAAATTTTTTAGTAGTAGCAAGAGCATTAATAGCAATAGTATGGTCTCCAGGAATCACAACCTCAGTGCCATTGTACGGAAATTTGATGCACTGATGATAAGTGGAAGGAACAGCCTGCATGTCATGGATCCAAGGATGACCCAAAAGAATGTTATATGTGAGTGGGATGTCCAATACTTGGAAGCTAATATCTTTCGTGATAGGGCCCACTCAGACAGGCAGCGTGACAAGACCTTTGGAAGATCTTTCCACTTCATCATAAGCTTTTATAGTAATCTTCTTCTTGGAATCCACAGCCAATTATGACAAACCCAATTGTTGTATGACATTGAAAAAAACAATATTTAACTCTGCACCATTGTCTATCAGGACTCGACGGACTCGGGTATTGTAGACTAGAACTTCAATGTGTAAAGCTAGATTATGTGGGTGAGCAATAGATATGTCATCTTCTGCAAAAAAGGAGAGAGATAGCGGAGATGAAATGTGGTTGACCATAGCCTGAAATTGATCTGGATCAATGTCATTGGGAACATGTGTTGTATGTAGAGCCTCATCAAGAATCTCTCTATACGAAGAGGATAACCGAAGCAACTCAAGGATAGATATCTATGCTGGTGTCTTTTGCAAATGTTGGACAAGATCATAGCTAGGGGTGGCTAAAGGAGCCACTTGTTTGGAAGGAAAAGCTTGCTTGGGATCTTGCACAGTTTTAAGGACAATCTTGGCTTGCCCCCTAGTAACAGCATTCAGTGTCTCACTTCAGGAAGATGAACTACCACGAGTTTGCAAGACTAACTTTGGCTTATCATGATTGGTGTTATTATCATCCTGAGACCTCATCATTAGAACACTCTCAATGGGCTCTACCATGTTAATCACAAGCGTATTAGAAGGATACGTGTAATTGATCTTTGCATCATGATTCTTCTTATGTGTTTGAGAGGTTTCCCCCTTATCATGCTTAGGTAGAGGATCTTTGAAAGCTGTGTGATCAGAATTTTTTGTTAAGCCATCAGTGGAGATTGTGCCATTCTCAATAAGATCCTGAATATCATCCTTAAGCCTAAAACAATTGTCTGTTGGATGTCCCTTGTTTCTATGATAATGGCAGTAATGATCCTCTCTCCACCAATCAGGCTTATTTATCGAATTCCAGTTACCAGGTTTATCAGGAAGCGTAAGATATCCATTGTCAACCAAAGTCTTAAGGATCACATCGTAAGGTTCTGCCAACTTGGTATAGACTCGCTTTCGAAATGACTTCTTAGGCTTATCTGGATATTGAGGTTTAGGAGCATTGTGAGTGTTGCTAGCTTCTTGTTGTTTTGCTGCATAGATAGCGTTGGAGAGATTGAAAGTGGGCTCTTTAACTTTAGGAGCATCAACAACCCCATCATTAACAACATACTTGTTCTTATTCCAAGGTTTGTTCTTGTCTTTACCATTGCCTTTAGCATCTTTATTAATAACAATATCCCCTTTTCTTATAGGTACATCCTCAATCTGATATGCACTTTCAACCATGTCATGGAAGGAGGAGAACAGTTGCTTCCTTAGATCATAAAATAGCTCAGGCACAAGTGTGTTGATGAAAATGTCAATCTTTTCTCTTTCGGGTAGCTGACAAGGATATCGAGAATGCAATGACCTCCAACGTTGTAAGTAAGTTGCAAATGGCTCACCTTGATGTTGTCTTAGATTACTGAGATCTATCACAGTGACAGGTTGTTGGATGTTGTAAGAGTACTGCTGGGTAAATCGCTGAGCTAACTCATCAAAAGTCTTAAGCAGTGGTGTCAATTTCACAAACCATTCCAAAGCTTGGCCTCTTAAGCTTCGAGGGAATAAGCGTAGGAGATATGTGTCTTCATGAAGAAAGTCCATACTAAGAGCATAAAAATGATGCACATGGTCATGAGGGTCACCATTTCCATCATACTTGTCATATTTAGGAACCTCAATATCCTTAGGAAACGGGACCATGTATAGATCTTTATCAAAAGGAAGAGCACAAATTGATTCTACAAAAGAGACCTTAGGAGGCTCTCTTTCTAATGCCATTTGGGTAAGGCGTTGATTTGTTTGACGTAATTCTTCTTGAAAGAATTCCAATTCAGTTGGTACTCTTTGTTGGACAATTTGTCTGACATCATAGCTGGGAGGAAGCTTGTATCCTCTAAAAGTCATATATTGAAAATATTGATCGCCATTACGCTCTAAAAGCTTATGCATCATTCATTGGAAATCCACATCTTGTTCACATCTCATAAGATCCTCACTAGAAATATCATCATTAGCCTCTGCCTCATGTTGAGAGGGAGGAGGTCTAGGTGGTGAAGAAGGCATAGCAAAAGTTGGCCTTGGAGGAGATCTTGGTGGCGTGTTGTTGTCATTGTTGCCATTGTTAAAAAGAGGTCTATGCTCATGATTACTAGTCTCAGGTTGCTCATGAAATGTCCCTCTATAAGCCATGCGCCTAGTAGCATCCATTCTTTGTTGATTGTGTTCTTTGTCTAAGTGCACTTGATTATCCTTACGCTCAAAGTGTTCTTGCAAGAGTTGAAACTTTTCTTGTTCAGTCAAAGTGAGTGAGACACTGTCTGTGTTTTTGGGGGTCTTGAATGCGGAAAAGAGGAAACCTCCTTTATACCACAGTGTAGCCTTAGAATTCTCAGATTGGTCAGAACTAGAACTGTTGTTGCTAATGGGTTATTTTGAACGTCTAGTTGGAGAAGGTAACTGTGTATAATTGAACGGAGGATGACTCTCCTGCTCAAATTGAGACCGAGTTGTAACCGGCATGAAAAGAGATGTTGGTTGACTAATAGAATGAGACAAAGTTTCTTAGATTTGAGATAAGCGAAGCTAATAAAGATCACTTGTCAAAGTAGAACAATAGAGAGATGGCTCGTCAAAAGTGCTCAAGCACTTACAGCAATCAATTGACTAAAGCCGAGCAATGAGCAAGAAGCTCAATAAGCAAGTAGCTAGAGAGGTAACCGTGATGCGACAAGTGATCAAGAGTAGCATTCGTTAAACTCAAACCCAATAGTTTTAGCGCAGTTGTTTCTATCTAGAACAAAACTAAGCATGTAGGTAACAAACTAGTTTCAGGTAAGAACAGAAAAAGACACTCTACGATAGGTTAAAGTGCAAGTTTAGCCACTCCGAATTGCAGCAATGACAGGACAACAAAAAGATTTTGGGCGATACTTTCCAAGTAGATAGGGCGATACTTCTTAGTTCGGGCTATACTTCGCTTTAAGCCAGGTGATAGACTGCAATATGGTTGGGTGATAGACTCCAGGCTAGCAGGGCAATAGTCCAGAAGGCACGAACTATCGCGCGATATACCTCAGCAAAGCGCGTGATAAAATAGCAGCGCACGAACTATCACGTGATATTTCTCAGTAAGGCATGCGATACTGTTGCAGATTCGTATGAATTTTTGACCAGTGAACATAAAATTCTCAGTTTTAAAGCATTTTGATCAAGTTCAAAGGTTGGATAGTGCAATTTCTCAGTTTGACAAGCAGTAATAGTAGATAAAAGACAAGTTTGCAAACGGTAGGTGATCAAACATGTCATAGAACACTTGAAACAAGGGCAAAAGCAACCTTGCCAAGACAAGCACTTGTGATATCAAAATAGAAAACCTTATGAACGCTACCGTTTGTTTGAATGTTGAGAACGTTTACATTGGTATAGCACAATCGAAGATAATTCAAGCAATTACTACCTAGAAGGACAAGGCTCATTACTTAGCAACGTGGCCCACAACTTGATGCTCCCTTGCCTCACACCAAGTGGTTGCCCACAAGAGATATTGGCATTGTCATGGAAGTGTCAAAAACACAACCAAAGGAACACATATGGTGATTGTCTTGGGGTGATCCGGGTAAGTCCACTTGGATCAATCCTTGCACCAAGAAGCTAAGCGG
This sequence comes from Chamaecyparis obtusa, assembly GCA_027943335.1. Taxonomy (NCBI): domain Eukaryota; kingdom Viridiplantae; phylum Streptophyta; class Pinopsida; order Cupressales; family Cupressaceae; genus Chamaecyparis; species Chamaecyparis obtusa. The sequence goes on along the minus strand of BSBK01006828.1, from coordinate 147,360 downwards.
CTAAAATAGGGTGACCTCTATCTAATGGTTCATAGTAAGGGTTTCTATTCATAGCACCCCTCTTGCTCCTCATAAAGGACTAGGACCTCGTGGCCTCAAGAGTACCTTAAGCATTCTTGCTTAATGCTTTCCTCATCGTCACAATCCCACAAGTTACTCACATCAAGAGAAGATAAGTACTATGTCTACCAAGGTTTTGTGTCCTTGATAGCCTTGAGATTATAGTGAGTTGGAATCACTCACCACCAAGGAAAATGATGACAAGGTTGTCCCCACTTGGGTCGTTCCTCTTGATTGCTCAAGAGCAAGCCCGCTAAAGGATCCTAAGCTAAACAAAGAGTGGATTAATTCTTGAGGTTCAAGGTTTTTGGTTCACCACAAGGGTGAAGAGCATACTCCCCTATTTCAAGAATCTCTCCCAAACACACCAAGCAAAGATTCAATTACCCCCTTGCTTTCAAAATCCCAAGATGGGTCAAGATTTTTGTTTCACCACAAGGGTGAAGAGCATACTCTCCTACCACCTAAAAATTTCTACAACAAGGTATTAAGTGCCTATGAAAGGAAACAACTAGTATATGCCGCACTTAATAAAGAAAGCAATTAAACAAGCACTTGATTTGGTTTTTATGCTTAGGGCAGCCCTGCAAAAACCATTAATAGCCCTCTTTGACATGCGATTTTAGCAAATTTCAAGCAAGAAGCACCTACAACCACAACTTGTTAGACCAACAAGAGTTAGGAGAATCAAAATCCAAAATCTAACAATGATTAGTACATGAAAAAAATCAGATAATGTGAAAAAATAATTGATCAAATGATAAAATCTGAAAATGAAACCATCATGGTTGGATTAGGCTCAGAAAGACCTTTCCAACGATATATCACACTTAAACTTTTGATACCATTTGCAAAATTTCAAAAAAAAAATGGGCACCCGTTTTGATACTTCGCCCGAGACCAGGCAATATTCTCTACTATAGTTAGGCGATACTTTTGACAAGCGAAGTATCATGCACACATATAGAGGTATATCATGTGATACTTCTGGAAAGTATCACATGACAATCTGAGACAAAAAAAATAGAGATGAAAAATTAAGCTGAAAACTTGCCGAAAAATTGACGAAAAATGACGGAAATGCAGAAAAAGAAGGGACAAAGCTAGTCTACTCTACCCCGCGGTGGGCACCAAAAAAATGTGTGCTATAAATGTGTCACACTTCTATGAATCATTACATGTAAGGAAACTCAAGAATGAGCCCTCACAAATCAATCCATAGCTCCCTAGGCATGGAGTGCAAGGGGTTTTAAGAATGCTCTCAGCTAGAGCTATTAAGCCAATAACCTTGCTAGTAAACCATGCAATGGGAGATTCAATGAAGACAAGGGCAAGAATGCCAATATCCCTAAGAATCAAATGAATGCAATGCAATGCAAGCTAGACTATGAAAATGAAAGATGCAAGTGTTACAACCCAAGCTAATTAATCTATGTGAGCTAATCTAGAGCATAGAAATGAAGCTAATCTAAGAAAGCATAAATATGAAGCTAAGCTAAGAATGCAAGAATGAAATGTAGAATGCAAGAATGAGATGTAGATGCTAAGAATGCTCCAAATCTTCAAAAGCTCCAAAGTGACCTAGAAAACCTGCAGCATAAAGTTAGCATAAAAAGTTGGGGATCTAGAATGAAGAAAAGAGCTCTTCTTTTATAGGAAATGAGGAGAAATGGACCATGGAGATTAAGAGGCAAAAGATTTAATCAATGGTGGAGCTTGAAGAGGGATCAATCCATGTGCACAAATATCCTCCAATGAGAAAATAAGAGTTGACTTTTGTGTCCATATGAGACAAAAAGTGCTTTTTCCCTTTTTATAAGAATAATGTTTTATTTGTGCAACTTAAGATAAGAGGAAAAGTGGGGGCTTTTATTTATTAAAAGGGGAGGGAATTCCTTTTAAATAAATAAAGACTTAGGATAAGATGGTTAGCCCATAGAAAATAATCAAATAAATGATAGAGCTAGGATTTGATCAAGAATAAGCAATTTATGATTTTAGCAAAAATGCTAGCAAGGGGCTAATAGTCTAGATGACCATTTTTAGGTGTATACAGCCTCCACCAGGCCCTTAGCCATAGGATCATGGATAGGGTGGACAGGATGGTTGCATTGATTCATTATCCTGAGATATGCAGATATTGAGGATAGATATGTCCACTGTTGTAGGGCGATTGGATCAGGTTGCTTCCTTATTATAGCAGTTTGTATCAGCCATGATAGTGCCGAGATAGGATGGAGCGAGCACTTCTCAGGCTCCTCCTCCTCCATTAGATGGTAGAGATCTAGGTACCACAGGATCATGATTGTCTGCTGATGGATTCATCCATCATTGATGTCCTCTGTTCCATACATCATGTTATTTTACTGATCGACACATTTGATGTACCCCTTTTGATGATATTGTACCTTGATACTTGATGTACTGATTTGATGGATCATTGATGAACACTTTTTTGATGATATATGATGATATATTCCTTGGATCGTCTTGATGAGTTGATTTATGAGGTTATCTTTTGTGTAGCTATATGATGTGTTATGTATTTACAATTTATGCTATGGATGTAGTTATCTTATTTTATTATATACGTAAATGAGTGCAATAATGTATGGATTTTGATGAAATGCTTTTCTATTTTGCAATGTATGAATGCAAAATGTTTTATGGAAATGCATATGTATGTTTTTGATTTTCATGTATTTAGATGAATGCAATGTGAACTCTTATTTTTATGAATGCATGATGTATGAACATGATTTCTTTTCATTTCTTTTGATATATGAGTAATGAATAATGAGTAATGCCATACATGAATGCAAAGATAATCTCAATGGCGTTGTTTTTAAAATCAAGGTTTATAATGAATGTTTGAATTTAATCTCCCTCATTTCTTTGATGTTTGAACAACTCAAGTGTTTTATTGATGTGCCCCCCCCTTTGTCCTTGGAAATTAACCATAAATAAATGCAATTAACCTTCCATGATAATACAATGCAATGAACCTTCCATGATAATGCAATGCAATTAATCTAAACATGATAATGCAACCTAAGTGTCACCAGCTTTTAGCAAAGAAATGCCATGAGGATAAATTTTCATCATTGAGCATTTTTGGGAACGAAAAGATAGTACAATCATCATTGACCACATCATGATGACATGAATACCACTTTTTATCACTTTTTTGTAACCTCATTTTGAAACTGGCACAACCCTCACTAGTTGGATGACCAAACTATGGGAGTCTGAATATCGGTGTCAACAGATTCAATGTTGCAAGTGGATTTTTGGTATTAAGATATTGAAGATCTAAATAGCCAAGGGATCCGTTTGCATAAACAAGCAAAGGTTAATCCTTCCTCTTATGAGATAGTCCTCAATGGTTCTTTGATGACCATGTCGTTAGACGAATTCTCATAAGTGGATGAATCTTCCTCAAAAAAATCACTCAAAGGTAAGAAAATATCACATCTTTATCATAGCTAATCTAGTTGAAACATCATTGATTAGCTAAAAGAGGTGATAAAAAGTCAATTTCCTAAAAATTTATCAAAAGAAAGCTTTAAGTGTTTTGCCATGTTTCATGATTTTCAAAAAGTATTTCCATCAAGGTTCACGAAAATCGCTCTCTCTAAAGTCCTGATAAATTTCTCTCTAACATGACTAATTGTAGCACTTATTGAATCTGTATGGTACCAAAATTCCAATCCTTGCTTGCCCCCAAGTGATAAATACGATCATAGGACAAACATAGGGCTGTAGGAAATGCAACAATGTGACTAAAAGCTTTATTATGACTATGTACAAATGACGGATGCAATGAAGGTTTACAAATGGGATGTTGAAAATGCAATATGTACACATGTGACTAGGAAAGACAAACATAAGGGAACCAAAGGTGCTTGTTTACCAAGTTTTCATCATTTGGATAGATCAAGCTCTTTTTTCTATTTTTAAAGATTTTTTCCTTTTTTTGCTACCAAGGTGCCTATTTGCTAGGTTTTCACCAAGGCACTTTTTCTCTTTTTTCAATTTTTTTGTATTTTTTTGTATTTTTTCATTTTTTTTCTCTTTTTTTATCATCAAGGTGCCTATTTGCTAGGTTTTCACCAAGACAACATCTTATTTGAATGTTTTTGATCTTTTGTGTTTTTCAATATTTTTGGTATTTTCAGAATCTCTTTTGAACTATGTATAATAAATATGATGCTCTCTCATCTGATACTCTTTATACTCTTTCATCTGACTCATGTGTAGAACCTTTAGAGATGAATACTATTGATGGGTTCTTGGAGTTCCTCTCCTTCACAATTTGATAACTTATAGGTGTCTGTGCCAAATGAAGATACTATGATGAATGGGTCAAGCCAATTAGCTTCCCATTTTCCTTTCTTCTCTCTTTCAACCTGATTCTTTGGGTTCTCTTGCAACACCAAGTCTCCTACCTGAAAGACTCTCGGTTTGATATGTTTATTATAGTTCCTCGAGATTCTATTTTGATACACTTTCAGGTGTTCATAAGCTTGTGTTTGATGTTCTTCAAGTAACTCCAATTGTTGAAGTCTAGCAACTCTATAGTTTTCATTTGTGATCAATCCTTGTAATGACACTCGTAGAGACAAGATTTCAACTTCTAATGGTAGAACTGCTTCGGCCCCATAGACTAATGAGAATGGCATGGCTCCCATAGGTGTTCTTATGCTAGTTCTATAGGCCCACAATGCTGGATTAATTTGCACATACCAATCCCTTCCTAATTTATTAACCAACCTCTTCAATATTTTCAAGATATTCTTATTCGTGGCTTCAACCTACCCATTTCCTTGAGGGTAATAAATTGATGAGGAATGGTGTGTGATATGAAATGTTGCACAAAGTTCATCCACATCCTTGTTTTTAAATTGTTTTCCATTATCTGTTACTATGGCATGTGGAATGCCATATCGGCAAATGATGTGATTTAAGATAAACATGGAAATTTGTTTACCCATAGTCATTATCAAAGGAACTGCTTCAACCCACTTCGTGAAATATTCTGTTGCGGTTATGAAGTATTTGTGCCCATTTGAAGAAGGTGGGTAGATGACACCAATTAGATCAAACCCCCATTGGTAGAAAGGTGATGGTGTGACAAATGGGTATAACTCCTATGTTGGTGCATGTATCATGTCACCATAATATTGATATTTACTACATATCTTCACAAAGTGGCAAGCATCCTTTTCTAATGTCTTCTAGAAATACCCTAAGCGAAGGATTTTCTTAGCTAGGTTTAGACCACTTGAGTTTTGTATGCACCCTAAAATGGTCGCCTAGACTTTGGGCCCCCATTTAGCAATTTATCAAATCCCTGAATCAATATTTTCAAAAATCAACATTTTTTCAAATATATCAATTTTCCTTGATCAAATCCTATTTTATCATTTTCGATTATTTTCCTTGGGCTAACCATTTTATCCTAAAGTCTTTATTTATTTAAAAGGAATTTCCTCCCCTTTTAATAAATAAAAAGCCCTCAACTTTCATCTTATCCTAAGTTGCACAAATAAAGCATTATTCTTATTTTATAAAAAGGAGAAAAGCACTTTTTGTCTTATATGGACACAAAAATCAACTCTTATTTTCTCATTGGAGGATATTTGTGCACATGGATTGCTCCTCTTTCAAGCTCCACCCTTGATTAAATCTTTTGCCTCTGAATCTCCATGGTCCATTCTTTCTCACTTCCTATAAAAGAAGAGCTCTCTTCTTCATTTGCATATCCATCTCTTTTATGCTAATGTTATGCTGCAGGTTTTCTAGGTTATTTGGAGCTCTTTGAAGACATTCTTGCATTCAAGCTTTGAAGACATTGTTATTTCATTTCATTTAGCTTACTTTCTTGCTTTCATAGTTGCATAATCATGGCATTCTTAGTATAGAATTTCTTTATTCTATAGATTAATCTCACATAGTTTAATTAGGAGGCATTGTAAGACTTGTACTTTCCTTTCATAGCCTAGTTTTCACTTTCATTTTCATAGACTAGCTTGCATCCTCATTCTTAGCTTACTTGCATTGAATTTCCATTTGATTCTTTGGGGATATTGGCACTCTTGCCCTTGTCTTCAATTTTGGAATCTCTCATTGTGTGGTTCACTAGCAAGGTCATAAGTTTATTAGCTCTAGCTGAGAGCAATTTTACAATCTTGCAACTCCATACATAAAGAGCTCTAGGTTGCTATTGAAGGTTTCCCTTTCATGGATTTCCCTTGATGTAATGACTTAGAGAAGTACACTACTTTTGTGTGTACATTTTTGGCACCCACCATGGGGCTTGAGCCTCATTTTTTCATTTTTATCAAGTTTTTGTATATTTTCAGCGTCACTTTTTCATCAATTTTGCACAAACATGAGAAACGCCACTTACGACAAATCTATTCATGCCTGTGAGCATTCTGTTCATGCCTGTGAATATTCTATTCACGCCTGTGAGCATTCTGTTCATGCCTGTGAGCATTTTGTTCATGTCTATGAGCATTTTGTTGTCACCTGTGCACATTTTGCTTGTGCTTGTGCGCATCTTGTTGTTGCCTGTACACATTTTGCTTGTGCTTGTGCACATTCTTTTGTCACCTATGCACATTCTGATATGTCGTTGGAAAGGTCTTTCCAAGCTTGATCTAACCATGTTGGTTTCATTTTCAAATTTTTTCATTTGATCACCTATTTTACTTGCAGATTATCTAAATTTTGATGTGCTAACCTTTGTGGGGCTAACAAATTGTGCTTGTAGGTGCTCTCATTGCTTTGAATTTTCTAAAAGAATGCATGTGAAAGAGGGCTACTAATGGTTTTTGCAGGGCTGCCCTAAGCATAAAAACCAAATCAAGTGCTTGTTTAATTGCTTTCTTTATTGAGTGCGACATATACTAGTTGTTTCTTTAGTAGGCACATAATATCTTGTGGAAGGAATTTTGAGGTGGTAGGAGAAGTATGCTCTTCACCCTTGTGGTGAACTAGAAAATCTTGACCCATCTTAGGATTTTGGAAGCAAGAGAGTAATTGAACTTTGCTTGGTGTGTTTGGGAGAAAGCTTTGAGATAAAGGAGTATGTTCTTCACCCTTGTGGTGAAACAAAATCCTTGAACCTCATAAGTTGATCCACTTTTTGTTTAGATCTTTAGAATCCTTTAGCAGGCCTACTCTTAAGCAATCAAGAGGAACGACCCAAGTGGGGACAAGCTTATTGTCGGCTATTTTGACCCACTATAAACTCAAGGCTATCAAGGACACAAAACCTTGGTAGACGTAGTGCTTGTCTTCGCTTGATGTGAGTACTTGTGGGATTGTGACCATGAGGAAAATATTGAGCAAGAATGCTTAAGGTACTCTTAAGGCCGCAAGGTCTGTTACTTGCCGCAAGGTAAGGAGTCCCTTTGGGGAGCAAGAGGGGTACTACGAATGGAAGCCCTTATTAAGAACCATAGTTAGAAGCCACCCTATTTTGCCACTTAGCTTCTTGGTGCAAGGATTGATCCAAGTGGAATAACTCAGATCACCCCAAGACTACTCACCATATGTGTTCCTTTGGTTGTGTCATTGACACTTCCATGACAAAGCCAACATCTATTGTGGGTAACCACTTTGTGTGAGGCGAGGGGACATCAAGTTGTGGGCCAAGTTGATAAGTAATGAGCCTTGACTTTCTAGGATAGATATTTCTTGAAGTGTCTTCAATTGTGTAATACCAGTGTTAACATTTTTGAACATTCAGACAATCGGTAGTATTCAATAGGGTGTTTTTCTATTTTGATATCACAAGTGTTTGTCTTGGCAAGGTTGCTTTTGCCCTTGTTTCAAGTGTTTTGAGACATGTTTGATCCCTTACTGTTTGCAAACCTGTCGAATTTCTACTGATATTGTGATTGAGATAAAAAACATCAACCCTCAGACTAAAAATTTTGATCAAACAGACCTGAAAATGCACATTTCACACAATTTTGGTCAAGTGTCATACAAACTAGCAATAGTATCATCTGCTTTGTGTAGAATTATCGTGTGATAGTTCATTCCTGCTGGACTATCGCCTGACCTGCCTAGAATCTATTGTCTGGCTATTGTGAGTTCTATCACCTGGTGAAAGCTGAAGTATCACCTCAGTAAGAAGTATCACTTGATTAGCCTAGAAAGTGTTTCCTGAGAATTTTCTGTTGTATACCTGGTTTCAGTTGTTTTGTAGTTGCTTTTAGTTGGGTAACTTATCTTGCCACTGGAAGCCTATCTTTACTCTGAATTTCTATTTTTATCCCTCTAGGGGTAGTGTCATTTGATTTACTAAGTCACCTCAGGAAGAATGGTCAAGTTAGAAGATTATTCCTGTTGAGAAAGTACATCTCTAGAGTTGTTAGTAACATTCTTGGAGAATTTTAGTACTCTTTTGTCCAAATCATTTCGATTCAAATTCAATTTTAATTATAAAATTTGGCTAATTCCATCCTCTTTGTTCAAATGTGCAAGGATATTGATCCTTTGATTTAAGCACTTCTTTGACAGTGTTGGTAACGCCTTTTGCATCTCTTTTTTTTGGACATTAGAGAACTTTGATTATCCTCGTTTGGTGTTGACAGTTTGAGAGGTCACCTTATCATCAAGAATCCTTTTCTTTCATGTCAGTTACAACAAGGTACCAAATAAATCAAGGGAAATGACCCACGGTTGTCTTTAATTAGTTACCCTTAGTTAAGACTCGTCAATAGCAAAAGGGAAAATAGCCCATTTTCGACCAATCCCCTAAGAGTGAGTGTGAGGTTTGTTTTAACCCAAAGAGTAATTCTAGTGAATTGAGTACCTCTGTAGCACATTTTTCATCAAATATGGATATGAGTTATTCCTTGACCAAACAACAAAGAGAAATAATAGATCAATCACTTGGTGAAATTTTTTAGAGACATAGGAGAAACATGTCATTCGAAGATGGCAATCAACCTGACTCACCTCCTATTAATTCAAGATATCTAGATGCTCAACAACGAGCCGAAAGACATTATGCACAAGCTCATCAACATGCATGGTAAAAAACATGAGGACCAAAACAAATAATCTTATGATGCTCATGTAAACATCGCTAACTTGTTCAACCATTCAAGACCAAGTTCCCTGCTAAAAACAACTTCAAGATATACAAGTGAGAGGCTAAAAAGAATTGAGCAGGAAAAATAGGCTGCCGAAAATGAATGAGCTACAAAAGAAGAAAAACTTAGGCTTCTAGAAGAGGAACAATGAGCCTTGTTGGACATAGAGAGAAAATCATTCCAAGAGGAACAAGATAGGATATTGGCCCAACAACTCAGCAATCAATCCAACAACAAGGGTACCAACAGTGGAACCAACTCTTCACCATCAACTCCAAGAAGTAGAAGGAGGTCAAGGACCCCTTCAAGATCACCTAGTCCTAGAGGAAGAATGACTTCTCGACATGCACATTATAGGAGACACACACCTCCTAGACTATCAAGAGATCCCTCCCAACGAGCACATCACGACTCTCAACATGGAGGAAGTAGTGCCAACTTTGATACTCATGATTTTATGAGAATGTGACAAGAACCACTATTTCAACAATATGTGGAAAAATATGTTGAGAAAAATAAGGATCAACTCTTGGAAAGCTTGATCAACAAGGGTGCAAGGGTCCCATACAACTTTGATGTGGACAGAAAAATTAAGAAGCAAAACCCTTCAACTGATGAGGTGATTAAGTAGATGCAAAAGACTATGGAGAAAATGATGGCTCCAAAGAATACCTTCAACTTGGACTCCATATGTCCCAATCCCATTGACAAGAGTTTGGTTATGGTAGATTTTCCTAGAAAGGTTGAAATCCCCACATATGACAAATATGATGGTAGTGGTGACCCCCATGACCATGTACGACAGTTCTATATCATGAGCTTTGAATTTCACCATGAGGACTCCTAACTTATGACGTTATTCCTGAGGAGCCTTAAAGGCCAAGCTATGGAGTGGTTTACTAACCTTACCCTTCTTGTTAAAACATTCAAAGAACTTGTCCAAAGGTTTGTGCAGCACTTTGCATATAATCTATCGAGGTCGGTCACCATGCTTGATTTGTGCAAGCTAAAACAAAATTAGGGGGAACCCTTTGTGACATTTTTACAAAGGTGGAGATGCTTATGCTCCAAATATTCTAGGACCATCCCTAAGGAAGAAAGGATTGATATAATTGTGAGCAATCTAGTGCTGGAATTAAGATATGAAATTAGAAAAATGGTCTTTAATTCTTTTGACACTATGGTAGAAACTACACATCGCATCGAGGATGTTCTAAAAGAACAAGGTATTTTGGCCAAACAAAGTAACAACAACAATGGCCCAAACAATTATTTATAATTATTTAACACCCCATTATAATTATTTATCAAATTTACACTATGCCCTTAGAATAGTTTTTATATTAGGTGGATCATCATTAATGTTCCTCCAACATATCAAACCCTTACTTTCTAGTCCAAGGGTTGTCATTGCATCTACCACTATATTTCCCTCTTTGTAGGAGTCATTGATAATAAAGAGATCAATCCCCAGTTGAAGTTCACAATTGTCCCCTATTATTCCTTATATAGACCAATTAGCTTTATTAATGCCTTTGACAACATCAAAAATCACTTTCAAGTCTCCTTCAATGGTCAAAGTTTTCACTCCAATTGATAAAGTAATTTTAATACCCTAGAACAAGGTCATTCCTTCCACTCAATTATTTGTATGCCCATCCAAATTAAACATGAAAAGCAACAATCATTTCCCCAGTATAATATCTTATTATACTACCACCAATTGCCTTATTTCCTCTTGGTGAGCCATCAAAGTTCAATTTAAACCAACCTTTATTCGATAATTTTCATCTAGTGATCTTCCTCATCATTCTCTTGGAGTTGTCAAATTTGCCATAAGTGTTGGGAATTCTTAATTTACAGCAACCCTCTTATCAAAAGTAGGGGAAAAAGAAGGTAACTTCTAGGCAACAATACATATGTTCTCCTTAAGAAATTTATAGGAAGGTCCTAAAAAATTCCTCAATCGGGTTTTCTACTCCTTTGAAAATTTAGTTGTTTCTTTCTTTTCACAAACTTCATTGAAGATGGGGGGGAACTTCTTCCAAAGTTCCTTAATGAGAGTTTTGTGGGTGGGCCATCTCCATTTGGAGACAATTTATTGAATTATGTTATTTTTTACCCATGAAACCCTAGGCTTCAACAACACCAAGTGTCATAATTCATGTGTAATGTATAATGCAATAAGATATGATGAATAGATTCCCCCTCTTGCTTGCAAGTAAACATTTTTTAGGAAGTTGAAACCCCTTTTAATCATGTTTTCTTATGTAGGGATCTTATTGTGAATAGTTGTCCACCAAAAGAAGTTTATTTTGGGGATCAGCTGAGAATTCCATATCTTTCTCCACCACCTCGAATAGTTTCCTTCTCTCAGCAACATATTATATGTTGATTTAATTAAGAAATCCCCCTTTGGGTATTTTATCTACATGAATATGTGTTTCCTCAAAAATAGGGGAATCCTAATCTTCTTGAACCTTGTAAATATTTAGGTTTATGCTGCAGGTCCTGTTGAGATTGAAAACATTAAGATAAATCCTTCCAAGATCTTGAAGGGGAGATGCAATCAACAACCTGTGTGCTAAAGAAATTTCTTACTAAGTCATAATGGTCATTAAAGTGTAGATATAGGGACAAAGGTTTATCCCCAACCCACACATCCTCCCAAAACTGAATGAAACAATCATTCACAATTTGCACTTGAGAATGTTAATCCAAATTTTTGATCCACTTGGGTAGTTCCTCATGTTGAGAGAACTCTATAAAATTTCTCAAAATAAAGATACTTTTGCAGTCATGATTTTGCACCAATCAGTATTGTGAATTTTAAGCTTCCATCCAATTTTTTTCATAAGGGATTTATTGAGAAGAGTTATCTTTGTAATTCCAAGCACTCCATATATTTTCTATTTACAATTTTTATCCCAATTAACTAAAGATAATCTTTCTCTCCTTCATTCCTAACCAAATAAATGTTCTTAGTATTCTTTCAATTTTTTCTTCCATAGTGCAAGTTATCTTGAATAAACAAATAAAATACACCAACATGCCTTGCAAAAAGGTTGAAAAGAGTTGAAGCTTACCCACATTGCTAAGGAGATTTCTCTTCCACCAAGCCAACTTCTTATGTAATCTTCCCAATATTGAATTACAATATGCTAGGGTCATATCCTTGACAATAAGAGGGAGTCCAAGATACATTCCAGGAAGAACAATAGATTGACAACCTAATATTTATTTAATTTCCCTTTTTAGATCTTCTTTAGTATTGAAGTATATACTACTCTTTGCATACTTGATATGTTGTCCTAAAGCCTTCATATAGTCATTAAGGAAGACTTTCCATTCTCCCACTTCAACAATTGATACCCTCCCAAATAGTATAGTTTCATCAATGAATTATTGTAACACTATAGAGGGGATTGTTGAGGCATCCTTATCACCTTGAACTCTACCCATACTCATAAGTTTCAAAAAACTCTTCATAGGACTTTAGTGAGGATGATAAAGACATATGGAAAGATTGAGTCTCCTTGTTTGATACCTTCTGTTGCACTAAAGAATCCCCTGCGTATTTGATTAATAAGGATCAATAACTTGACCATTTCCACACATTCCTTGATGAGTTTGATTAGTCTTTCATTGAATCCTATATTCCTTTAAAATTTAGAGCTCAAATCCCACCTTACTCTGTCATATACCTTTGAAATGTCTAGTTTAAAGACCATTCTCGAGAGGCAAAAATTATCCATAGAATGAAGAATCTCATGTGTGGTTATAATATCATCTAAGATATGTCTTCTGTTAATCTCTATTGAGCATTCAAGGTTGTCATTAGTATCAAAGGATAGTAAACAGGTCGGTCGGTTACTTATATTGAGTTGGTCAGTAACCAGAAGTAAGAAAGATCAGTCGGTAAAGCCTTTACACCGAGCATCACACAGTTAACCAAGCACCAGTGACACTGAAATAGACGGTCAGTAAACACTGAGCATCGCAGTATACACTGAGCAGATTATACAGTGTTTATCGATGATCACAAAAAATGGCATAGTAATCTAGAATGGCACATTCTTCTATGAAAATGGTTACAATAGATTGTAAAATGGTTTACCAAGATCGAGGAGCATTTATTGTAATTAGATACTCATTAAATGTAATGTTTATCTTATTGTAATAGTTAATCTAGGTTATTTTGCACCGTAGATCTTACGGTTATGATTATTTTTGTAACCTAATTTTTACTAAGGTGGCAAAAAAGAGCACTATATATTTTGTTTGTTCACACCATTTTATGAGGCTGGGTGAACTAATATATATGAACCACAGAGCACTTGAAGAAGTTGCCTATCTTTAAGACAATCAGTTTACTGAGTAGAATAGAGCACAGAGGATATCAGATTGAGTAGAATCAGAGAAGGCTACTGAGCAGAATAGAGTAGAAAACCATCACAGATAAGGTGATATTTTGATGAGCACTTATAGATCTGTTTCAGACAATTGAGTTGTCAACTAGCAGATAATTACCTATTACTTTCTGACAATTGTGATAGAGTTTTGATAAATCTCTTAACAGAGTAGACTTAACAGTCTTATGTAAATCTCTTAACCGAGTACACACTTCATTAGTGTTGTTTAAATCCTATAACTAGGTAGATCTAGCTGATCTAATATGTTACTCCTAACAGGGTAAGATCACCAGAAGTGATCAAAACTTGTAGCCTTAATAGGCAAACCTTTTCTATCTGTAGTAGTGAAGAATTTGTGGGTTTCATCCCCACCATAGTTTTTACCTTCTTACAAGGGTTTCTACGTTACCAAAATACTTGTGTTATGTGATTGTCATATTGATTTCATGTTGTTTACTTTCTTAAGTTAACTAGATGATTGATCTATACAATTGTATTCAAGTTATTTTGATCGGTTATCATAGTACACAGTTATAGATCATAAAGGTTTTACAAGTAAAGTTTTGAAGGCACTAATTCACCCCTCCCCTCTCAGTACCTATCTCTCCTAATTCCAACAATTGGTATCAGAGTGCAATTCTCTTGTTGAACAGTCTAACCACTGAAGGGTAAAGATCTAAGTCATGGAGAGATACAAACTTGACAAGACTATTGAGAATCAGAAGATACAAATACAGATGTTTGTGGAACAGTATAAACAAGCCAAGGAAGAACTGAAGAAATTACTAGTTGAAAGGAAGAACCTTGCAATTTAGCTGAATGAAATTAGTTATCATGAAGAACCTATTGATGAAATATTTGATCATATTGGATCAAGCTCTAGAAGCATCTCCGACGGATCTGAAAGCATAATCTTTGATTTATCTGAAAAGAATCAGCATCTATCTGAGCAAGTGAAAGCACTTCAAATCGGTCATGAATCTCAAATGGTGAGAATGGTGGAAATCATGAATAATGCTAGACAAGCCGAACAAGATTGAAATCTGGCTATTGAAGACCAAAGACTGATGACTGAACAACTTCAAGCAAAAGAAAGTGAAATACAGAGACTCACTGATCGTCACTTCCAAGTATCAAATCAGACGATGACAGTTAATCAAGAAATGAACCAAGTAAATGGAGAATTATCAAGAAGACTTGAAGATGTTGCAATACTCAGAGAAGATAATGAAAAACTGAGAAATGAAATAAAGACACAAAAGCAACACAATGAAATGATGAAGATAGCTTAGGATAGTTCTAAAAAGATTGATGATTTCCTACCTAATCAGAGGAGATTCGAAAGCAGAACCGATATAGGCTACACTGGTGAAGGAGAATCATCACAACAAGATGAAAAATTCAACAACAATCAAACTCAGAAACCTAAAGTGATGACATGTTACCATTGTGGAAAACTAGGACATACATCTAATGTGTGCAGAAGCAAAGCACAAGGTAAACCTCCTGTCATTCCTAAATTCAATGGATATTGTTATTATTGTGGTAAGTTTGGACATCCAGCTTATGAATGCAGAGCTAAGAAGAATGACATTGCTAATAATACTACTGAGGAGAAAATATGCTATACTTGTAATAAGCATGGATACACTGCAAGATGAAAATGAAACAAGTCTGGACACCTAAAGAGAAACTACAACGAAAGCCATATCAACCGAAGAGACAGGGTAACTCATATGTTTTGGATTATAATACATGGACTAACTATATTGTATGTGGTTAGTATGGACATATTGCAGCAAACTGTTACAGAAAGAATCAGATTGGACAATCAAGAAATTGGACAAATGTAGGAATGGCATGTATGCACTGTCACAAGGTCGGTCATGTAAGCAAGAACTGCAGAGACCGAGCACCTGATGAAAACCATATATTTGAGAGTGGATCTAACATTGCAAATATTATGAAGTTAAGGAACACAATGTGGAAGAAGGCATCTAATGAGGATGCTGAGTCAAGTAACACTGTCGGTGAAACCTTGTCCACTGGATTGGGTGACATCGGTACCTCCACTTAAGATGACAAAGGTATGTATGGAATTGACATTTTAAATGATCACATTTTACATACAGTTCCTTATATATGATGTACAAATACCAAATCTACATGAATAAAGATGCACCATGGTTTATGTGTTATAAGTTTACAAATGTCATATAGTCGGTAAAAGAAGAAACGTGAGTTGGTTACCCATCGGTAATCACTATACAAGGTTAACCGACAATAGTGCAAACCGATGAAGGAATTCTATGTTAACCAAGCAAAAAAATTGTAGACATTACTGAGATGATAGCTGTTTCATATCTGAAGTTAGGTCATGCATTTAATGCATCAAAGTTTGAGCGAGAATATTAAAAAATCTATAAATACACGGAAATAGAGTTCATTGTTACATTGCGATTTTGAAGAATAGAGATTTTACAAAGAAGAGTTCGAGCTAAAGATTTTTAGAAAATATTCAAAGCTACTGTAGATCGAACTGATAAGATTTCCTCGACAATAACGAGTAAGTTCATCTACCTACCGAACCTAGTTATCTATTGTTTGCCGAAACCCTAGAAATAATTTATGGCATCGACATCGACTACAAGAAAATCGTAGAACATTGAGGAGGAAGTAGAATTAATTGTTAGGGAACATTTTGCCGAGGAGAAATTCAAACCTCATCCCAAGGTCGTAGCACAAACAGACGATATGGGTGCATTTTCTAGTATTCCAGTTAGGGTTTTGTTAATAGAAGACGTTAGGGCCTACATTCACTGCAAGATCGGTGAAGTATGTGATTTTGAGACCATTGTTTCTTATCAGCAAGTCTATGGACTAAATGGTAAGATTAAATCCGAATACAAGAAGATTAAGGAGTCAGGATTACGGTGTTTCACATACTTCCCGCAATCCTTCCAAAATGACTGGATAAGAATTGTGTTAAGCAGATTTCATGATGGAAAATTTTGGTTAGATAAACCTGTTGAGGTTGCTAAGAAGATTATCAGTAGGGTTACTGGATACCCTATGACTGACAAGGCCAAAGCCTTCGAAGCTCATCTCATCCCGATGTAGAAAAGAACACTGGAGCTCAATGGGACGGTAGGGCACTAAAAATATCAACTATCAAAGATGCAGTGGTAAAATTTGCAGCTCATGTCATTAGGTACAAGATATTCCAATCTAGCAACCAAATAGTGTACCCTACAACGTCGTGGACATGGCTTACAAAATTGTGAAGAAAGCTCACCAGGTTGATCTTGCCAAGCTACTACTACACCAACTGCATGACAATATGAAGACAATAAAAGAAAAGAAGTCCAATAAATGTAAGTACGAATCACTGCTTGTCTGTACATTTCTCTATCTACAAAAATATGTACCGGGTATTGGTAAAGTAAACTGGCAATCAGACAAACCGATAACTACACAAATCGGTGAAATGATGAAAAGTCTAGGAGACAATTTGAATAAGGAATTCAATGAATATTTCAAGGAATTTCAAAAAAAAATGCAACAAAGAAGTAGAATTCCAAGGGATTTAGTGAGCAAATTTGAAGATGACATATGCTTTGTAGTCAGCACAGACCACTCAATGATAAAGGCAGTAGAAACGAGAACAAAATGGCTAGCACCGATGGGATATGAAATGAATCATGATTTTGCTTTGAAATCTATCAATGCATTGCTGGCATTACCGATAGACATCACTACCAGTAGGTTTGGTGTATATGAGGAAGCTAAGTCTAGAATCACAACAAACATGGAGATCAGAAAAATGTCTAGAAGGGCAAAGAAAATGAGAAAAGATCTCACAGAAAAATATGGAACTACATCTGACTCACCTAAGGAGTCATTGGTTGATGAGGCAAACGAAGGTCAGTTACAGTTGGTTGACAAGCCCTATGATAGCGAGGAAATCAAGCCAGATAAAGAAAAGGATCACACACCGACTCCTCCCACAACTGATGAACAAGATATGCAACTACTAGAACCTGAAGGAATGAAGACACGTTCATCAATTGTTGCACAATCCACCCAGCAAGTAGAAGCAATAAAAGTAGCAAAAAGAAGAGTAGCTACACTGACCAGGAAATATGTTAAGAGAAAGACCAAGAAAGTAGCTGAGACACCGAAGAAAAAGAGGAAATATATAAGTAAAGAAGATATAGAGGAGACAGACACTGAAAATGATCTTGATCAATTCAAGTTAGTTCATAATAGGGAAAGTACTATAGAAGAAATAATTGAAGATATAATTGAGAATGGAAATCTTACAGATCCAGCCATAGGCAAATTTGACAAAATGTCAATTGAGGACAAGACAAAGATAGAACATGCTATCATCCAAATGATGATTAAATTCAAGAGAGTACCGATGGAATTCGCATGTCAATTGCCAAAAGAACTTGATGACATAATAAGTGAGAGATGGGCTATTGCACTAGATACAAAGAAAAGGAAAAGAGAACGGTCACTAAGTCGTGTAGCCTCACACTTTAGCTATGCTGTGGTAAGTGAATACATGACAAAGTATCAGGCTAGATTTCTAGTCAAGAATAGAGCTATGTAGATAACGGATGAGAATGTGGATGATATGGATGTCATATGTGATTCTCTATAGACATTAATTTTGAAAGCAGAAGAGAAAGTTGAATAGGAAGCATTCCTGAAATTGTCTAAGAAGAGACATAGCTCAAAAGATAAAGGTATTTTCATTGATGATAACAAAGGTAAGAAAATAGAAGACACCAGTATATCAGTTACCAAGGTAATTGATATCATTGAACAAAAGGAAGAAATCAAAATTTCACAGGATGCACCGGATCAAGTTAAGATCCATTTGCAAAAGAAAATCGATGATGATGCACTCATTGAGGACATCACTAACGGTGATCTTGATGATGAGGATGATGAAGATGTGACAATTGCACCATACAAAGATGAAGCACTAGACACTAATAGTGTGTTCACATCTCTACCAGGTGAACTACCTGTACTTGCAGAGGTAGTTGAAATAATTTCACAAGTACAACCCGATGTGTCTCATCCTGAGCCAAATAAAGATACAACTAAGATTCAAACACTCGAGCAACCCGCAAATACAAATGTGCCTAACAAACTAGAGGCACAGTCTATAGAAACAAAGGAACCAGAAGAAACAAAGTCAACCGAGGTGAACCCACCTGACACTACAATTGAGACTCCCACACCATCTATTGAGGAGCAGAAGAAGGATGATATAGTGTCAACTGGGAAAGATACTCTGAAAAGTGAAGAAAAAGCTATTGTCATAAGTGATAAAAAGTCACCTCTTACACAAAAGAAGAAGAAGAAATCCAAAGGGCCAGTCACCATTGATGAAGTTATCATTATACTAGAATGTGACCCGAGAACCCTAAGCCCCAAGGAACTAAGTAGATATGGGGAATTATGTTCAAGGAAAGAGGCACAAGAGAAGTTAAGGCAAGAACACAAACGTAAAGAAGTGTTAAATGATGTGCATGATATTCTGCAATAGATAGTACCGGAAACAAATATTGATGAGAATACTCCCATCTTAGATCAACTTGCCACACTCACCGACAAAATCAATGCCCCTGATACAGATGCACAAAAGTGGCATTGAACAAGGTAAAATTATCTGAGGTCATTACCAAGGTAAAATCTATCACCCAGATAATCTGTCAACTTCTAATCAAGCTTTGTACTTCAGACACCTTCACTGTAGAAGTCAGTGAAAAGATAAAAGGTTTAGAAGAAGAGATAAAGTTGAGTACACAAGTAGCTATCGCCGAGCCAACTACTTTCTTAAAGCATATTAACTGAGTTCAGGAACTCCAGAGGCTGATAGCAGATTTAAGGAAACAAGAAGCACTCATCACTGATCAGGTTACAGAGTTACAAAAAGAACTCACCCCTTACCTGAAAATTTTTGAAGCACACATTGTGAAAGCTAAACACTTGTGGCAACACTAGAGATTTCGGTGTTGGATAATATCTTTGACATGCATGCACAAGTCAGTCTTGAGCATATTGCTCTTACCAACTTGAAAGAGCAATGGGACAACCTCTTGGAGTCTATAAAGAAAACTCATCCACACATTTTTGATAAGATGTAAGTATACATTATATATATATTTTTGCATTTGGCATTATTATCAAAAAGGGGGAAACCATGTATATGCCAAATAAGTATACTTTGATATGTATATTACATACTATCAGGAGCATGCACCGAGGGGGAGTACTCTGTACTTAGAAATTTTTGTTGTGGATATGTATATGGCAGAGACATAAGGCATATATAGAAACATTTTGTCTCTATACATTCAAAGTTTTGATACTAATGCCAAAGGGGGAGATTTTTAATCTCTATTGAGCATTTAAGGTTGTCATTAGTATCAAACGATAGTAAACAGGTCGATTGGTTACTTATATTGAGTTGGTCGGTAACCAAAAGTAAGACAAAGCAGTCAGTAAAGCCTTTACACCGAGCATCACATAGTTAACCGAGCACCAACGACACCGACACCGACACTAACGGTCAGTAAACATCGAGCATCACAGTATACACTGAGTAGATTATATAGTGTTTACCAATGATCACAGAAAATGGCATAGTAATCTGGAATGGCACATTCTTCTATGCAAACGGTTACAATAGATCATAAAATGGTTTACCAAGATCGACGAGCATTTATTGCAATTAGATACTCATTAAATGTAATGTTTATCTTATTGTAATAGTTGATCTAGGTTATTTTGCACCATAGATCTTACGGTTATGATTATTTTTGTAACCTAATTTTTACTAAGGCAGAAAAATAGAACACTATATATTTTGTTTGTTCGCACCATTTTATGAGGTTGGGTGAACTAATATATATGAATCATGGAGCACTTGAAGAAATTACCTATCTTCAAGACAATCAGTTTACCATGAAGAACAGAGCATAGAGGATATCAGATTGAGCAGAATCAGAAAAGGCTACCAAGCATAATAGAGTAGAAACCATCACAGATAAGGTGATATTTTGATGAGCACTTATAGATCTATTTTAGACAATTGAGTTGTCAACTAGCAGATAATTACCTATTACTTTCTGACAATTGTGATAGAGTTTTGATAAATCTCTTAACAGAGTAGACTTAACAGTCTTATGTAAATCTCTTAATCGAGTACACACTTCATTAGTGTCGTTTAAATTCTATAACTAGGTAGATCTAGCTGATCTAATATGTTACTCCTAATAGGGTAAGATCACCAGAAGTGATCAAAACTTGTAGCCTTAACAGGCAAACCTTTTCTATCTGTAGTAGTGAAGAATTTGTGGGTGTCATCCCCACCGCAATTTTTACCTTCTTACAAGGGTTTCTGCGTTACCAAAATAATTGTGTTATGTGATTGTCATATTGATTTCATGTTGTTTACTTTCTTAAGTTAACTAGATGATTGATCTATACAATTGTATTCAAGTTATTTTGATCGGTTATCACAATACACAGTTATAGATCATAAAGGTTTTACAAGTAAAGTTTTGAAGGCACTAATTCACCCCTCCCCTCTCAGTACCTATCTCTCCTAATTCCAACATCTTCTTGATACAAATCCTTTCTAAATATGGTTTATAAATGTTATCTCTATTGAGCATTTAAGGTTGTCATTATTATCAAAGCTTTGTATAGATATCGGTCGGTCACTTACATTGAGCTAATTAGTAACATGAAACAAAACAGACTAGCTGGTAAAGCATATATACCGAGCAGTAGATAGTTTACTGAGCACCAGTAGACACCAACATCGACAAATAGTATACACCGACCAATTTACACAATGTTTACCGAGGATCACAGAAAATGGCCTAGTAATCTGAAATGGCACATACTTCTATGCATACGGTTCATAAAATGTTTTACCAAGATTGAGGAACATTTAATGTGATGATATTCATTAAATGCAATGTATATCTTTTGTAATAGTTGATCTAGGTTATTATTGTACACCGTAGATCTTAGGGTTATGACTATGTTGTGTAACCTAATTTTGATAAAGCGACAAAAATAGAACACTATATATTTGTGTGTTCACATCATTTTTGGTGTGAGCTGATATATGAATCATGGAGCACTTGAAGCAATTGCCTAATTTCAAGTCTATCAGTTAACAGAGCAGAACCGAGTATAGAGGAATTCAGATTGAGTAGAAACAACAGAGGCTACTGAGCAGTTTAGAGCAGAGATTCATCACAAGTAAGGTGATATTTTATCAGAGCTTATAGATATGTATTAGACAATTGAGTTTTCAAATAGCAAATAATTGTCTATTGCTTTCTAACAATTGTAATAGAGTTTTGTATAAAATCTCTTAACAGAGTAGACTTAACAATCTTATGTAAATCTCTTAACTGAGTGCACACTTCATTAGTGTTGTTAAAATCCTATAACTAGGTAGATCTAGCTGATCTAACATGTCACACCTAATAGGGTGAGGTCAACATAAGTGATCAAAACTTGTAGCCCTAACAGGCAAACCTTTTCTATCTGCAATAGTGAAGAATTTTTGGGTGTCATCCCCACCACAGTTTTTACCTTCTAACAAGGGTATCTGCGTTACCAAAATACTTGTGTCATGTGATTTTCATATTGATGTCATGTTGTTTACTTTCATAAGTTTAATGAATGATTGATACATGCAGTTAGATTCAAGTTGTTTTGGTCAGTTATTACTGTTTACAGTTATATATCAGAAAGGTTTACTAGTAAAAGTTTTTGAAGTCACTGATTCACCCCTCCCCTCTCAGTACCTATCTCTCCTAATTCCAACAATTGGTATCAAAACATAGTTCTCTTATTGAACAATTTAACCACTGAAGGGTAAAGATCTAAGTCATGGAGAGATACAAGCTTGACAAGACTATTGAGAATTAGAAGATACAAATGCAAATGTTGTGGAACAGTATAAGCAAGCCAAGGAAGGACTGAAGAAATTACTGGTTGAAAGAAAGAAATTAGCTATTCTACAAAATGAGATCAGTTACCATGAAGAACCTATTGATGAAATGTTCGAGCATATTGGATCTAGCTCTAGAAGCATCTCTGATGGATCTAAAAGCACAATCACTGATTTATCTTAAAAAAATCAACATTTAACTGATCAAGTGAAAGTACTACAAATCGGTCAAGAATATCAAATGGTGAGAATGGTAGAAACAATGAACAAAGCAAAACAAGCTGAGCAAGAAAGGAATCTAGCTATTGATGACCAAAGACAGATGACTGAACAACTTCAAGCTAAAGAGACTGAGATACAGAGACTCACTGATTGTCATTTCCAAGTAACTAATCAAATGATGACTGTAAATCAAGAGATAAACTGAGTGAATGGAGAATTGTCAAGAAGACTAGAAGATGTTGCAAGACTCAGAGAAGGGAATGAGAAGTTAAGAAATGAAGTGAAAAATCAATAGCAACAAAATGAAATGAAGAAACTTGTTGAGGACAGTTCTAAGAAGATTGATGATTTCTTGTCTACTCAAAGAAGATTTGGGGGTAGAGCTGGAATAGGCTACACTGGTGAAGGAGAATCATCACAATAAGTTGAACAAGTCAACATCAGTCAAAATCAGAAACCTAAAGTGTTGGCATGTTATCACTGTGGCAAACCGGGACATATATCTAATGTGTGTAGAAGCAAAGCACAAGGTAAACCTCCTGTCACTCCTAAGTTTAATGGATATTGTTACTACTGTGGTAAGTTTGGACATCCTGCTTATGAGTGTAGAGATAAGCAAAATGATCTTTCTAATAATACCACTATGGAGAAAATATGCTATACTTGTAATAAACATGGACACACTGCACGTGAGTGTAAGGCTAAGATGAAGCAAGTATGGACTCCTAAGCAGAAAACACGGTGAAAGCCCTATCAATCGAAGAGACAAGGTAACTCTTATGTTTGGCATTATAATACATGGCCTAACTACACTGCTTGTAGTAGATATGGACACATTACAACAAATTGTTACAGAAAGAGTCAGATTAGACAATCAAGAAGCTAGACAAGCACTGGAATGGCTTGTATGCACTGTCATAAGGTTGGTCATTTAAGAAAGAATTGCAAAGACCAAGCACCAAATGAAAAGAATATATTTGAAAGTGGATATACTATCGTAGATATCACAAAGTTAAGGAACACTATGTGGAAGAAGGCATCTAATGAGAATGTTGAGTCAAGTAATGCTGTCGGTGAAACCTCATCCACTGGATTGGGTGACATTGGTACCTCCACTTAAGGTGAAATATGTATGTATGGGACTGACATTTCAAATGATCACATTTTACATACAGTTCCTTATGAATGATGTACTTATACCAAATCAACATGGATAAATGTGCACTATGGTTTATATGTTAAGAGCTAACAATGTTATATAGTCGATAAAAGAGAGACCGAGAGTTGGTTACTTGTCGGTAATCACTATCTAAGGTTAACTAAGCACATGTATCAACCGATGAAGAAATTCTATTTTAATCGAGCGGATGAAAAAATGTAGTTATCACCGAGCTGACAGCTATTTTGTACCAAAAGTTAGGTCAAGCATTTATTGCATAAAAGTTTGAGCAGGAATATCGAAAAGTCTATAAATACACAGGAATAGAGTTCATTTTTACATTGCAATTTTAAAGAGCGGAGAATTCAAAGAGCACAGTTTGAGCTAAAATATTTTCAAAAGGATTCAAGGCTACTTTAGATCAAACTGACATCACTCTTCATGATACTGAGTAAGTTCATTTGCTATCAAACACTTTTTATCCTGCTGCTTGCCGAAACCCTAGAATTGATTTATGGCATCTACATCGTCTGCAAGAAAATCACAGAGTGTTGAGGAGGAAGTTAATCTAATCGTTAGGGAAAATTTTGACGAACCTAAGTTTAAGCCACATCCCAAGGTCGCAGCACAAATAGATACAATGGGCATTTTTTTGAGCATACCAAAAAGGGTTTTATTAACAAAAGATGTAAGATCATATATTCATTGCAAAATCAGAGAAGTTGGAGACTTTGAAACTATAGCAGCATATCAACAAATCTATGGCCCCGATGGTAAATTGAAAACAGATCACAAGAAATTGAGGAATTAGGGTTATTGTGTTTTATACACTTTCCGCAATCATTTAAAATAGATTGGATCATAATCATTTTGAGCAGGTATCATGATGATAAATTCTAGTTGGATAAACTAATTGAGGTCAACAAGAAAATGATCAGGAGGGTTACTAGGCTCCCTACAACTGACAAGGCTAAGGCTTACTATACTTCTTCACAATCGAATGTTGAGAAATATACTGGAGCACAATGAGACAGTCAGGCATTGAAGATTTTGACAATCAGAGACTCGACAGTCAAATTTGCAGCACATGTGATCGAGTATAAGTTATTTCAATCGAGCATACTCAATAGTGTACCCTACAACGCAGTAGACATGGCGCACAAAATTATGGTAAAAGGTCACCAGGTTGATCTTGCCGAGGTACTGTTTCATCAACTTCAAGAGAATATGAAGACCATAAGGAAAAAGAAGTCTAACACATGTAAGTTTGGATCACTACTTGCTTGCATATTTTTCTATCTACAAAAGTATGTACCTGGCACCGGTAAAGTAAATTTGATACCAGATATACCGATAACAAAACAGATCAGTGAAATGATGAATACATTAGGAGATACATTGAATATAGAGTTTGATGCATACTTCAAAGAATTTCAGTCTAAAATACATAAAAGAAGTAGAATTTTGAGGGAATTAGTTCAAAGATTTGAGCATGATATATGTTTTGTAGTCAACACAAATTATACTTGGATAAAACCAGTTGAACCTAGGATAAAATGGTTGGCACTGATGGGATATGAAATGAACCATGATTTTGCACTGAAAGCTATTAATGCACTACTTGCACTACCAAAAGATCCCATTGCCACTAGGTTCAGAGTATATGAAGAGGCCAAATCTAGAATTTCAACAAATATAGAAATCAGTAAAATTTCTAAAAAGGTAAAGAAGATGAAGAAAAATCTCACTGCCAAATATGGAGATGGGTCTGAGACATTTGAAGAGACACCAGTTGAATAGGCAACCAAAGGTCAATTACAATTAGCTGACAAACCATATGATAGTGAAGAGATAGAGTCTAAAAAAGAGGAAGATCCCACACCGGTTCCTCCACCTAAAATTCCTATAAAGAAGTAGTCACCTATACATGAAGGTATGAAGACACAATCGTCAACTGCAGCATGACCAATCGATAAGGAAGAAGCAGATAAAGTAACAAAAAGGAGGGCAGCTACACTGACAAAGAAATATATCAAGAGAAATAACAAGGTTGTAGGTGAGGCACCAAAGAAAAGGAGAAAATTCATAAGAAATAAAGAAGATCTTGAGGAAACTGAGACTAAAGATGATGTAAATCAATTCAAAGTGGTCAATAACAAGGCAAAAACAATAGATGAAATTATTGAAGACATAATTGAACATGGAGACCTCACTGATCCCTTACTAGACAAATTTGACAAGATGTCAAAAGAAGATCAAACCAAGATAGAAGAGGCTGTCATCCAAATGATGATAAAATTTAAGAAAGTTCCAATGGAATTTTCCTATGCATTACCGAAAAAGGTGGATGACAAAATTATTGAAAAATGGGCTATTGCACTAGACACTGAGAAGAGAAAGAGAGAACGCTCTCTAGTTTGGGCAGCCTCACATTTAAGCTTTGGAGAAGTTAGTGAATACTTGACCAAATACCAAGAAAACTTTACGATCAAGAATAGAGCCTTGATGATCATGGATGAAAATGTAGCAGATATGGATACCACAACCGATTCTGTGTGGACATCAATTTTGAAGGCCGAAGAAAAAGCTGAGCAAGAAGCATTCTTAAACTTGTCTAAGAAGAGACACAATTCCAAAGGTAAAGGTATTTGCATTGATGAGGGAACAACAAAGAAATCAAAGAATACCGGTATATCAGTTACCGAGGCAATTGATATCACCGAGGACAAGGAAGAAATAAGTATTTCACAGGATGCACCAGATAAAGTTGAAGTTCAACTGGAGAAGAAAATTGATGACGATGTACTCGTTGAGGACATCACAAATGGTGATCCTAATGACAAAGATGATGAAGATGTAAATATTGCACCTAATAAAGATGAAGCACTAGACACTGAATGTCTATTTACATCACTACCGAGTAAACTTCCTATACTTGTAGAAGTAGATGGAATTCTTTCCCAAGTACAACCCAATGGCTCAGAGCCCGAGAAAAACAAATACATCACAAGGGATCAAGACACAGAGAAACTTGCAGAAACAGATGAGCCTACACAAACAGAGGCACCTTCCACTGAGGAAAAGGAAACATAAGAAACAAAGGAAATAGAGGGGATCCCACTTAACACCACATCCAAGACTCCTACTATATCAACCGAGACTACAACTACCGAGGAGTAGAAGAAGGAAGAACGTGAGTTAACTGGGAAGGATAATTTGAAATCTAGAGATAAAACTATTGCTATTATTGAGAAGAAATCACCTATAGCACCGGAGAAGAAGAAGAAGAAGAAAGGAAAAGGTTCGGTCACCCTAGATGAAGTGATCATTATCCCTAAGTGTGACCCGAGGACCCTAAGCCCCGAAGAATTGAGTAAATATGGGGAATTATGTTCAAGAAAGGTAGCACAAGAGAAGTTGAAGCAAGAACACAAATGAAAAGAAATCTTAACAGATGTGTGGGATATCCTCCAACGAGTAGTACCTAAGGTGAATATTGATTAGGATACACCTATCATAGATCAACTTGCTACACTTGCCAAGAAGATCAATGACTCGGATATTGATGCAGATAAATGAATTGAAGAAAGGTCAGAATCCAAGATACAACACAAACTAGCACAGAAAATAAACCTAGAAGTGGCATTGAAGAAGGTCAAATTATCTGAGGTAATCACCGAGATAAAAACCATCACCCAGTTAATTTGTCAATATTTATTGAAACTTTGTACTACAGACACCTTTACTATTGAAGTCAATGAAAAGATCAAAGGATTGGAAGCTGAAATACAGTTGAGTAAAAATGCAGCTATAACCGAGCCTCATGCTTTCTTAAAGCACATTCACTGAGTTTAGGAACTCTAGTGGTTAATAGCAGATTTGAAGAAACAAGAAGAGCACATAATAGATCAGGTTACTAAGTTATAGATAGAACTCGTACCATACCTGAAAATTTTTGAGGCACACATTATCAAAGCCGAACAACTCGTTGCAACACTAGAAATTTCAGTGTTAGATAACATCTTTGACATGCATGCACAAGTCGGTCTTGAGCACATCACTCTTACCAACTTGAAAGAGGAATGGGACAACCTCTTGGAGTCAGTGAAGAAAACCCATCAGCATATTTTTGACAAGATGTGAGTATACTACTTAATTTTTATATTTGGCATTACTATCAAAAAGGGGGAAAAACAATGTATAAGTTGTTATGCAAAATATGTACATAGATGCTACATATACTACATATTATCGGGAGCCTGCACTGAGGGGGAGTACTTAGTACTTAGAAATTTTTTGATGTGTATATGTATATGGTGGAGATATAAGTTATATAGAAATTTTTTTCTATATACATTCAAAGTTTTGATACTAATGCCAAAGGGGGAGATTGTTATCTCTATTGAGCATTTAAGGTTGTCATTAGTATCAAAGGTTTGTATAGATATCAGTCAGTCACTTACATTGAGCTAATCAGTAACATGAAGCAGAACAGACTAGTCAGTAAAGCATATATACCGAGCAGTAGACAGTTTACCGAGCACCAACATACACCGACACTGACAGACAATATACACCGAGCACTTTACACAGTGTTTACCAAGGATCACAGAAAATGGCATAGTAATATGAAATGGCACATACTTCTATGCATATGGTTACACCGGTTCATAAAATGTTTTACCAAGATTGAGGAACATTTAATGTGATGATATTCATTAAATGCAATGTATATCTTTTGTACTAGTTGATCTAGGTTATTATTGTACACCATAGATCTTAGGATTATGACTATGTTGTGTAACCTAATTTTGATAGAGTGGCAAAAACATAACACTATATATTTGTGTGTTCACATCATTTTTGGTGTGAGCTGATATATGAATCACGGAGCACTTGAAGCAATTGCCTAACTTCAAGTATATCAGTTAACAAAGCAGAACTGAGTACAGAGGAATTCAGATTGAGTAGAATCAATAGATGCTACTGAGCAGTTCAGAGTAGAGATTCATCACAAGTAAGGTGATATTTTATCAGAGCTTATAGATCTGTATCAGACAATTGAGCTGTCAAATATCAGATAATTGCCTATTACTTTCTAACAATTGTAATAGAGTTTTGGATAAAATCTCTTAACAGAGTAGACTCAACAGTCTTATGTAAATCTCTTAACCGAGTGCACACTTCATTAGTGTTGTTAAAATCCTATAACTAGGTAGATCTAGCTGATCTACCATGTCACTCCTAATAGGGTGAGATCACCAGAAGTGATCAAAACTTGTAGCCCTAACATGTAAACCTTTTCTATCTGCAGTAGTGAAGAATTTGTGGGTGTCATCCCCACCACAGTTTTTACCTTCTAACAAGGGTTTCTGCGTTACCAAAATACTTGTGTCATGTGATTTTCATATTGATGTCATGTTGTTTACTTTCATAAGTTAAATGAATGATTGATACATGCAGTTAGATTCAAGTTGTTTTGGTCGGTTATTACTATTTATAGTTATATATCAAAAAGGTTTACTAGTAAAAGTTTTTGAAGTCACTGATTCACCCCTCTCCTCTCAGTACCTATCTCTCCTAAATGTAACAATAAAGTTGTCCAGAAAGGTCTTGATTTTGTTCACCAAGACTTTGGCAAAAACTTTATATATTGTGTTACATAGGCTGATTGGTTTGAAATCCACCAATCTTTTAGGCTCTTGTATTTTGGGAATTAAGGCGATGAAGGTGTTATTAAGTATTTTCAGCAATTTATCCATTTGAAAGAAGTCTCTAACTACCAAAGTATAAAATCATAGCCCACAATATCCCATAATTCTTGGTAAAACATTAGTGGGATGCCATCAAGTCTAGGGGCCTTATAAGCTCCCATTGAGAAGAAAACATTTTTAACCTCCTCATGAGTGATTGGAGAAAGGATCTAAACATTACCAAAAAAATTGAGCACCATTGGTAGACACTGCATATGTTGCTCCTCCATAGTAAAGTTTCTTTGTCCCCCCTCTTCTCTATAAGAATTACAAAAGTATTCAGCAACCATAGTTCCCAACTTTAAATCTTCTATAATGACTTGATCCCTATCACTAATTAAAATCTGAATAGTATTCCTTCTCTTATGTTTACTATAAGATTTGTCAAAAAACACATAATTTTGATCCCCTTCTTTCAACCATTACACCATGGATCTCTACTTCCAATATGTCTCTTCTCTCTTTAAATTCTCTGTAAATTTATCTCTCCATTTTTCTTCATCTCTACATATATTTTGTGAACAATCTCCCTTGGCTATGAAAACTTGAAGAGTCTTTAGATTAGAATTGATTTCCTTAATATGTTATAAATTATATTTATTTTAATAAAATAAAGGAGTGAAAAAAATGACGGGATAATTTAGAAGTGATAATGTATATGACTTAAAATTTAAATTGTCTTGGTAGACAAAAGGTTCCCAATAAAATTTCATTAAAAAAGTGTTGATTCCTACCTATTCTTTTATAAGTTTAGTGGATAATGAGTTCAATACGAAAGGATCTAACTCTAAGAGTCCAAATAGAAGAGTACAAATCCAATAGGGGATGGTAGGCTTAGGAAACTTGGTATCCTTTTTTAACCTTTTTTTATTTTTTGTTTGTCCCTTATTATCTAAGTGAAATCTCAAATATGGATGTAGTATATCTTTCTGAAGTTGATGATTCACAAGCTATGTAAAATCATTGTCATTGGATTTCCCTCCATAATTGGGTTTTTGTGTAGGATATGAGAGTTTGAACTCTTAAGGTTTCACTTTTCCCTCATAATTTTTCTTCCTAAGGTATTTTCTCCATGGGATCTCTTCTCTAGTTCTCAATAAAAGGTGCTTAATGCACTATTGTGGAAGATTAATAGTCAAATCCTTTGAGAATACTTTCATATTTTTAGTACTAAATAATACTATTATTGGTGTGGGTTTTGACAAATGAATATGCCCAAAAGTCATGAAACATATAGGATGAAACCATAAAGTTCATTCCCCTACTTAAAAGGTAGCTAGTCTCAAGAGTCTTCATCAAATAATAATGAAATAACATGAAAATATTAAAAAATAAACCAAAATTTATTAGTGGGAGAATACATGGCCAACTTGTTCACAATAGGTTATATGACTAATAAAATACTTAGCATGAAAATAAACTCACCTAGTGATAACATAAATTTAGTAGCCAACACACATCTTCATTTTATTCAAAACCACAAATATGCAAATGAAGATTAGTAACTTCATATGCAATTTTGGAAATAATTTATTGCATTTTAAGGCTCAATGTTTTTCATTAAAATCCTCAACTAATGCCATACATTAAAAAAATAGAATAGGAAATGATAAAGAGAAAAAATAATTCAAACTTGTTGTTGACCCACCTACACATTATTCTATAAATGGATAGATTAAAATCAAGTCCAATCTCTTAAAATCGCTACCTACAATCCAAAGTTGATACAAAACAATAACAAAAAAATTAGGTGTGTGATCGTTGCCAATTTTTTTGGAGCACAAAAGTGTTCATGTGGCCGTACAAAATATCTTAGGTCATCAACAAGACATTGGTGGTGTAATCACATGTTAAATTTATCAATATTTAGTGAATTAAATGTATAAAATAATATATAACCTCCCACCCCCCCCCAGCTCCATGTCAACTCCTTAAAAAAGAAAAAAGAAAAAAATAGTATATTTTATGCATGAGTGAGTCTCTACGAGATTTCCAATCCTTTACAGTGGGTTAAAAATGTATATAAATAAAAAATATTAGATAAAAATACTAACAATCATTCTCTTTAAAATCACTCTAGAATGTGAAGGGTCACTTTGAGTTGTCTTTTAGCATTCTAATCTTTCGTTACATATTATTTCAAATTTTATGTGTAGAAGCATGCCACAAATTTGTGCACACTTCATAAAGTATTGTTGACCATTTGAAGATATGTTCTATTAATACCTTTGTTATGTATCTATGATTTTCAATAACATTTTTTAGCCCCTCCTTTCCAATTCATATTTTCCTTTTATATCCATATTCGATTTATTAACAACAAAGTATTGAATTCATTTAAAATAATTATTTTTCAATTCCTTGAAAAATATTTATACAATATAAAATTAATTTTGCATGACTAAATTCTAAATATAATTAATTAAAACTTAATTACATCAATTTCATAATTATATTCTTTAACATTTTCAAATTTCAATCCCCAATTGTTAAAATCTTCAAAACAAGTGTTTTGGTGTTTTACTTTATTTCAAATCCTAATTCCAATTTGAAAATTACATTTCAAAGTTCAATCCTTGATTCCATTATTGTAAAAACTAATATATATAAAGATGGGGGATCAAAATTATATTGCCAAAACTACTTTTTAGTCCATTTTCCATCTAATGTGAGCATGTTTACATGCTCATGTTACCACTTAGTAGTGACTGAGCCAAGTCTAGTCACTATTGATCCATAACGTGCGCATGATATAGTGTCTCATATTTTTCTTCCATAAAATAAAATAAACACAACTTTAAACATTCTTCCCAACACCTAAAATTAAGACAAGAATTGTGTGAGTGCATTAGCAAGCCATTGGAACAAATCTTGTAGCTATTGAAATATATTTTCCCTTTGCATGTTAGTTGTCTTTGGGATCACAACTTAAATAGTCATTCCTTGACACAAATAAGATAAGCGTGTTTATGGGGTACACTCTACATGAATGATAAACCATTACATACATCTAGATTGAACAATTAAAAATAAAGTAGATTAAAATGAAAGAGTGATTGACATTTTACATAAATAATAAGTCAAAAAACCTACACAATAAGTTCACTCCTCTAGAAATTATACATTAAAAAGGCCCTCAATTTAGAAAAAAGATGTAATATCACGGTGAAATAAAATTCAAGGCACTGAGGCTCACATTACATGCTTGTGGTAGTAATTTGATCATGATTGAAGTAAGCTCTACTTCAAACAACATACGAACAAAAAAATATAATTTAATTTTTTCCAAAAAGGCATTATTTAATTCATCATGTACTTTGTAGAAGAATTAGAAAACATGTATCCCTGTTTGGAGTGGATTTCATCCAATTCACTCATCATTCAAATCTGATGAGAAGAAATACCCATCAAATATAGTAGTCCTAATATATGAGCATTGAAAATTGGAAGTGTTGAGGGGACCCTAAAGCCATAAGGATCCTTCTCCCTCACCTTATCCTACAACTTAAGATATCTTATTTCCAATTTCTTTCTTCTAGAATTGAAAAAAGAATGAACCACTAGATCTTTCCCAATCATCTTGTATCACTTAAACACCTTATGAACAATCAATTAAAAACAATCTTGCACCTTCACATAAAAGATGTCTCCAACATAATAATATGATAAATAATTATATATAATAATATTCTACAATAATACTATAAAGACAAGTACTCCATAACATGTGACACTTTTTTGTTATGGAATATGCCTTTATTCTCATAATCCAAAAATTGTCCAACTTGGGCATGTAGACACGTAAAATTGGACAAGTACTTTTCAAAATGCATTAAAATCAATAAAGGGATTAAATCAAAGTAAAAATGGACATAATTAAATAAAGTTGAGCAAAATTAATTAAAATAAAGGAATTATTAAATAATGATGTTAAATGATTAAATTGAAGCTTAAAAGGGACCAAAAACACTATATAATTGATTTTAATCAATTAATTGTATAGTTGTTTTAATAAAAAATCAAAATGAACCTATTACCCTTACATGGCTAAATTTAATTAATTAATTGAATTAAATATTCCTAAATTCTTTCAACAAAGTGATGAACCAATGAAAATTGAGGACAAAAAGACATAAATCACTCAAACATTTAAATTGTCCAAAGCTTTGAAACCATTTAAAGGCCTGTCCCCTCATTTGTCCCCCCATTTATGGACAATGCAAATTTTTTGACTCAACCAAGGGATAACCATGATTACTTCACTCCACCCCCTACCCTTGGACATTTACTATAAATATGAGGCATTTTGGAGAGCATTTCGATCTTGGAATTTCATTTGCAAACAATTGTTATTATAGGCATTTGAATAGCATTCTAAGAGCAATTTGAGCATTTTAGAGCAATTATCATTGTAGTTTATCAATTTGAGCTAGATTAAGCATGGAATCATCATAGAAGCATTGTAAAAGCATAATAGCAGCATAATTTCTCATTTTAGAAGTGTCACTAGTGAGGATTTTAAGCTGAGAGCTTCATTTACCACTTCTTTCTAGAGAACTATGGGATAATATAGATTATAGTTTCATTTTAAAGTAGATTTGCATTGTATTTAGTTTAAATTGATGCTATTAGATCTTAATTCCATGAAGGTGTTAAACTTGCACACACAAATGGCACCCACTGTGGGCTCTAGGTCTCATTTTATCTTTAATCATCATTTTTATCTTCATTTGCATGCTTGTTTTGTATATTTTCCATGTTTATTTTGCAAAAAATAGGTAAAGTCACACCTACAGAGGAGTCAAACACGCCTACAAATAGTTTTCTATCGCCTAACAGCTATGAACTACCACTGATTAACTGGAGACTCATGCCTAAGCTCGTAAAGCATTCAGCCTTTGCTTCGTAAAGTCACGCCTGTGACTCAGGGAGTATCGCCTAACCTTTATTTGCTATCGCTTAAGTTTACGCTTTGCTTCGCATGTTATAGTTTCAGTCACGCTTTGGAAAGAAATATTATCACTTGCTATTGTTAACATGTCGCTTAGCATGAATTATTTTGCGCAATTTTAAGCTTTGTTCACGCCTCTAGAGAAATTTTTCACTCCTGTGTAACTTTGAGTAATGCTTGAGCCGCTGCAAAGTGACGCTCGCTATTATCAAAGTTAGGCTTGCCAACATTTTGTTCACACCTATTAGCTGGACAATGTCGCCTGATGTCTGATGTTTGTATTTATTGTTAATTTGATCAAATCATTAGTCTAACTCCCTATTTTTATGATTTTGACAGTAAATGAGCAGTCACAGGAGAGTACAGAAGCCTGAAAGCAGATTTAACAAGGAAGGAAAGGCTCTAGCGAAAAAAATTAAGATAGAAAACTTTGAGCACATTAAGGTTGTCCTTGAAACCACTCAAGAGGAGGATAATTAGGTATTTCAGCACTATAATAAAATTATTGAGGCATACAAATCAAAATTTGTGTCTCTAAACTGGATTTTTAGTCCTTAAATCAAATTTTCTTTGAAAGTTTGCAAATAAGCTCTAATAAATTCATACATAAGTGTTGTGCCTTGTCAATTCAATTTTGGTTTCCCCTCACTTTGATTGTTAGTGTTGACTAACTTGCTAGTGGCCAAGCACATTGGGTGGAGGATATTGCTAAGGTGAGTGAAATAAAATGAAATCACTCAAAAATGCCCCTAACTTTGGTTAGTTACGAATGAGGTAAGCCTAAACTAGTCAATTCTTCCTTAGATTGTGGCATTTGATGCTTTTCAAATCTAGTAATTAAAATGGGAAATGAACCAACCCACTTCAATTTCTAAGAATCTCTTTGTTACAGGATTGAAAAAGAACCTTACTTTTGCTTGAGTGTTTGGGGAACTAAAGGGAAAGTTAGGGATATGCTCTTCACCTTTTAGGTGAACCAAATTCCCAAACACTTAACCTTAATTCCATTTTCTTGTGTTCCATGAACATGTTATTTAAAATAGATATTTAGTGGGCTCGCCTCCCGAGTTTTCCTTAACGAGGCTGGTGAGAGGGACAGCCCAAAGTGGGATACACTCGCTTTTGCCGCGGGAATCCGATCCACTCTAAAATGAAATGCATGTATCCTTAATGGGGTACATGACAAACGGATTTTGATTTTTCAACCTTCCTCTAGTAGTCTTAATGGATTGCGCAAAATCATACTTTAGTGCGTGTGGGAAGCCTCCTTGGAGGATTGAGAGATTGAAGTCTATTTGAATGGAACATTTATTAAAACTTGGTTAAAATAGAAAAGCCACCTTTTTAGAGCCATGTTTACAAGCCAAGTTGACTTTAGGAAGGCTGTTTGGAATCTATTCTTGTGCTATACTTGTGAAAACAATTCGAGAATATACACATTAGATTGTTTTTAGAGACATTAATGTGTGTGCTACGTTTGTTTTTAATTTTCAAACAAGAAATTTTCAAAAAATCTGATCTCAAACGTTTAAAAAATTCAAAATTTTGCAACCTGGTCAGAGAAGTGTCACCTGGGAACGAAACAATCATGCCTATCAAAAGTTTATTCACGCTTGTGACTAGTGTAAAAATGCATAGGTAGAGAAAAATCATGCTTGGAAATTTTTTAAACTCGCTTGTAAAAATTGGAAACTCGCCTATTAACCGAAAAGTGCTGCCTATACATCTACAGAGTGCCGCCTTACAACAAACTAGTACATGCATATAAAACTTTCAGTCACGCCTACACTTGGTTCATTAACACCCAGAAATCTAAAAGGGCAAACAAAGAGTACTTGCAGGGTGGGTCAAAAAATTTTAAGAACATATTCAAGTACCCTTTTCCGTGTTCTTACTGCTTAGGCTTTCAGTTTGGTCAAAAATCTTGTTCTACATATTTTTCAAAATTTTGCAAAGGATTAGACCCCAAGTAATATCAATTCTTCTTCTCCAAGGTTCATGCCTACTTTCACTAGATCTTACTACGTTAAACAAACCTTGCAAGTAGATGGGACCTATTTGAGACAAGAGCTCCCTTACCCAGGAGATGAGTCTACCACTCCTAGAGTACCCCAAAAATCACCCAAACAAGAAGTAGAAGACAACATGATGTATTATGGTGGTTTGGGTGGTAAAGATAATAGTGGTATTGATCTCACTAACCAAGGAGATGCCAATAATGGAGGCATTGGCATAAATAACCAAGATAATACCAATAATGGAGGATCAGATCAAAATGCTCAAGGTATAGACAACACTCACACTAGAACTAACACCAAAGCAACGATAGAAGATGCCACAGATGAAAAGGTTAGTGAGGCTATCCAATGTCCCTATTTCTGAAAGCTCGTAGAAAAGGCAATGGATAGAGATAGAGAAAAGTACTTTTTAGACTTAGCACAAAAAGGTCTCAAGCTTCCTCATGACTACGATGTTAATCAACTTAGACTACCAGAAGTTGAGGAGAGTACCTTAGACATCATGAATAAGCAGTTCAAGATGTTTCAACTGCAATTGGATACCATTAAGCAAAGTGGGGCTCCCAAGCCTTTCTCAATCGAAGCATTGTGTCCATTCCCATTTGATAAAAGCTTGGTCATGGTGCCATTCCCAATCAATATGGTGTTCCCAAAATATGACAAGTATGAGGGAACGTCAGATCCCCAAGACCACTTACGGGAGTTTTGTGCATTGAGCTTAGAGTTCATGCACGATACAACATATTTAATGAGACTATTCCCATGAAGCTTAGGAGGCATGACTATGGAGTGGTTTTCTAAGTTACCCTCCGACATTAAGACCTTTGAAGAGCTAGCTTCGAAATTCATGGCCCATTACTCATATAATATCAAGCATGAGGTCATGATGATAACACTATGCAACACTAAACAAAAGGATGGGGAGGCATTCCTCACTTTTCTACAAAGATGAGGACATTTTTTGCAAGATATCCTAGGAGTGTACCTGAAAAAGAGAAGATGGATATCTTCATAAACAATTTAAGCAATGAGTTGAACTACCAATTATGGATGCAACGTCCCAAGACCTTCCAAGATTTAACTGAAAATGGAGTAACAATGAAGGAAGTGTTGGTCAAAAGTGGAGAACTAAAATTGTATAAAGATAATAAGAATAACTCCAACAACAATAACTCCAACAATGGCAACAATCAGAAGAATAATTGGTTCAATAATAATAGTTGGTATAAGAACAGCAATAAGGGAATCATTAATGACGGTGTGGTGGAGTCCAGTAACTTGAAGGTGGTTCCATTTGCTCTTAAAAGGTGATGCAGGAGCATCCGGGGTGTAAGAGCAATCTTGCATCACCCAAAAAAATATTTCTATTTTTGTATTCAATAAGGGCTATCTTGTGCAGAGCTGCTATTTATGGAAACTTGCTATTTTTAGTAAGTTGGTCTTATGATCTCAAAATGTTCTAATTTTACATGTGGAGGTTCATCTCAGTCATATCAGCCTGCCAGCAAAGTTTCATGGCTAGATCAGGTCTAGTTTTGAAGATATTGAAGATTTTCGGTATTGGCAGCAGGGTACAGAAACTTTGAACTCAGTTTTGAAGGCTTTAGAGGCCCTGAATGAGGTCAAAAAATTGGGTGATGGGTACTTTGCACAAGGCAAGCCTATAGAGCACTTCATGGCATTTCTGAAATGGGGTTATAATAGTCAATCGGGTCAACTGGCGATGACTTATGGTCTCCGGAAGTTGGGCCACCTGAAATGGCGGAAAATAATTTTCCTTCAAAATTTTTGTTCGAGTTTCAAAACTCATTTTGAGCCGACTTTGATGTAATAAATTGTAAAATAAAATAATTCTAAGTTTGGTCGGCCCTTAGGGCTAAATTTCTAGAACCTTCTCGGGCAGTGGAAATTGCCTATATAAAAAAGGCTCATAGTGTTGTCTAGGGTAGTTCTGGGTAGTAGATCTGGGTATTGATTCGAGGCTTTGTCCTACAGAATATTGTAAGGGAATGCCCTTGTGGCTTTGCATATTGTAATTCTGAAAGTTTGTAATTCCACATTTGTGGAGATAATAAGAAGCCAATTTTCTGTTCTTGCATATTGTTGTTGTTGTTTCTCTATTTCTATTATGTGTTAGTGGTATTAAGGGGAGCACCCTTCATCAAGTGGTATCAGAGCAGGAGTTCTTGAGTGTGTAAATAGATCGCTGAGTGTGAGGCAGTTTGCACCAGGACCATGGTTAGGGTTTCAGCAAGCATCACGAAAATGCCTCCACGAAGAGAACGTGGCAGAAGAGCTGGTGCTGTGACACCTAAGGTTAGAGAGCTGCAGAGACAAGTGCGAGAATTGCAAGAAGAGATTCACAGAGGAATGAATCTTAATGTCAGAGACGAAAGTGAGGATGAAGCTGAAATTGTGAACCAGGAGGAAGAATAACTTTTTTGGGCAATTTCCAAGATTGGGAAAAGACCTAAGATTGAGGTTCCTACATTTTCTGAAAATCTTAACCCAGAGGAATTGATTGAGTGGATCAATGAATGTGAGGAATATTTTGAGTATGAAGATGTTGAGGATCCTGATAGGGTCAAATTTGCGAAGGCCAGACTGAAAGGTCATGCGAAGATCTGGTGGCAAGAAATTCAATTGGAGCGAAATAGAAGAGGGAAAGATAAAATCACAAGATGGGATCGGATGGTGGATAAATTGAAGCGACAGCTCATTCCTGTTGATTATGAGATTGACCTACTAAAGAAATTACAAAGTTTGAAGCAAGTAGGAAGATTTGTTCAGGAGTATACAGAAGAGTTATATCGACTCCTCATTAGAATAGGCCATGTAGAAGCTGATAAGGAGAAAGTTGCCCGATACCTTAATGGGTTAAGGCCAAGCATTCAGGAGGAGTTGAATCTGGTTCGAATGAACAGTACTGAGGAGGCATACCAATTTGCCCTAAAAGTAGAGGAAAAGCTAAACAAGAAGTTTGAGAGCAGAGAAAATGGAAGAGGTCGTGGTGGAAGATCTGGTGGACCGTCATATGGTGGCCGAAATAAAGATCCGAAAAAGAAGGATGAGGCCAGTAGTAGCCAGAATCAGAGAGGAAACAATTCAAATCGTTTCCAAGATCAGAATAATAGAGATCAGAGAGGAAGAGGAAGAGGACAAGGTTCAGGAAGAGGAGGCTTCCATGGAACATGTTTTCACTGTGGAGAAGAAGGTCATAGGGCATTTGAATCTCCTCAATGCCAAGGCAGAACAGACAGGAGAAATGAAGGCCAGGCCAGAGTTGCACATGTAGATGAAGATGCCAGATCATCAAATTCTGAAGATGCTGAAAGAGGAGAAATGCTAATTAACATAAGAGTCTTGCTGAGTGGTGA
This sequence comes from Chamaecyparis obtusa, assembly GCA_027943335.1. NCBI lineage: Eukaryota > Viridiplantae > Streptophyta > Pinopsida > Cupressales > Cupressaceae > Chamaecyparis > Chamaecyparis obtusa. The sequence goes on along the minus strand of BSBK01006828.1, from coordinate 107,294 downwards.
GAATGAATCTGAACAAAGGAGGAGCTTGTTTCACACTAGATGCAAGTGTGAGGATAAATGCTATGATGTGATTATCAATAGTGGAAGCACTAACAATTTGGTGTTAAAAGAGATGGTGACAAAGTTGAATCTTAAGAGACAGAAACACCCACATCCATATCGGATTACTTGGGTGTAGGATGACCACAAGGTCATGGTCAGTGAACAGTGCCTAGTAAAGTTCAAGATCGGCAGGTACCAAGATGAGGTACTATGTGATATAATATCTATGGATGCATGTCATATGTTGTTGGGTAGACCATGGCAGTTTGATAGATGTGCTGTACACGATGGTCGTGCGAATACCTATTCCCTGACAAAGGATGGAGTGCGACATAAGCTAAAGCCATTGAAGGAGACCGAAGAAAAGGTATGTGGTAATGCAAGAATAACATTTGTTGATGGAAGAAAATTTCTAGATGGTATGAGGCATGAGCATGTGTGTTTTGCTTTAATTCCAAAAGCTAGTAAAGAAGAAGTAGAGGATGTACCTATAGAGGTTGCAGATTTGTTGAATGAGTTTTAGGATATTGTATCTGATAATGTATCTGATAGATTACCACCCGTAAGGAAGATCAGTCATTAGATGGATTTGATTTCAAGAGCCAGTTTGCCAAACAAGGCAGCACACAGAATGACACCAGCAGAAAGTGAAGAGTTGAACAGACAAGTACATGAGTTGTTATAGAAGGGATTGATTCGGGAGGGCCTGAGTCCATGTGCTGTACCAGTAGTATTAGCACCAAAGAAGAATGAAGAATGGAGGATGTGTACAGATTCCAGAGCAATAAACAAGATCACAATCAAGTATAGGTTTCCATTGCCACAAATGGATGATATTATGGACTATTTGAGTGGAGCTGTGTATTTCTCAAAGATAGATCTGAAGAGTGGATATCACTAGATTTGGATCAGAGAAGGAGATGAATGGAAGAGTACCTTCAAGACAAAGGAAGGACTGTATGAGTGGTTAGTCATGCCTTTTGGGCTAACCAATGCACCGAGCACTTTCATGCGGCTCATGAACGAGGTTCTAAAAATTTTTTTGGGAAAGTTTGTCATTGTTTACTTAGATGATATTTTGATATTTAGCAAGACATTGGAGGAACATATGATACATATTCATATGGTGTTTGAGAAGCTAAGAGATGAGAAATTGTTGATTAATTTAAAGAAGTTCAGTTTTGTGAAGAAAGAGTTAGTGTATTTGGGATTTGTAGTTTCAGGAGAAGGTCTAAAAATGGACCCAGAGAAGGTATAGGCTATCCTTGAATGGCCTACTTCAAGGAGTGCTATCAAGGTAAGATCTTTTCATGGTCTAGCTAGCTTTTACAGAAAGTTTATCAAAAATTTTAGCAGTATTTGTGGACCCTTGACTGAAACAATGAGAGGGGATACAAAAGAGTTTAAGTGGACTAATAGGTCAGAAAAGAGTTTTCAATTGTTGAAACAAAAAGTTACAGAACAGCTTGTTTTAGCACTTCTAGATTTTAATAAGGTGTTTCAAGTAGATTGTGATGCTAGTGGTACTGCAATAGGAGCTGTTATGAGCCAAGAAGGTAAACCTGTTGCTTATTTCAGTGAGAAGTTAAATGATGCCAAGAGGAAGTATTCTATTTATGATCAAAAAATTTATGCTATAGTTCAGACATTAAAGAAGTGGAGACATTATCTGCTTCCTAAAGAGTTTGTATTGTATACTGATCATTAAGCTTTGCAATATTTGAATAGTCAAGGAAAGTTGAATCAGAAGCATTTGAAATGGGTTGAGTTTTTGCAGAGTTATACATTTGTTTTGAAACACAAAAGTGGAAAGTCTAACAGGGTTGCAGATGCTCTTAGCAGAAGGCAACTATTGCTGACAGAGATGCAGATTGAGGTGGTTGGGTTCAAGGAACTCAAGAATTTGTATCCAGAGGATCCTGATTTTGGTGGAGCTTGGAAAGCTTGTAAAGAACCTGTCACTCTAGATAGGACGAAGTGGCTGGATTTTATCATCCAGGATGATATGCTATTCAGAGGGAGTCAGTTGTGCATTCCAAAAAGTTCTATGAGGGAGAATCTCATCAAAAAGAAGCATAGTGGAGGATTGGCTGGACATTTTGGTCGTGATAAAACCCTTGCTTTGGTTAGTGAAAATTATTATTGGCCACAGTTATAGCAAGATGTGAAGAAGTTTGTATAGAGTTGCAGAGTATGTCAGATGGTGAAGGGAGTGAAGCAGAATACAAGGTTATATCAGCCATTACCTATACCAGAGAAGCTTTGCGAGGATATCAGTATGGATTTTCTTCTTGGTTTACCAAGGACATAGCGGGGACATGATTCAATTTTTGTAGTAGTTGACAGATTTTTGAAGATGGCACATTTCATTCCCTACAAAAAGACTAATGATGTTGTTCATGTAGCAGAATTGTTTTTCAGAGAAGTAGTGAGACTACATGGTTTGCCAAAGACCATAGTTTCAGATAGAGACACTAAGTTTGTTGGATATTTCTGGCATTTATTGTGGAAGAAGTTGAAGATAGATTTGAAGTTCAGTTCATCACATCATCCATAGACTGATGGATAGACAGAGGTGGTGAATATAAGTTTGGGAAATCTGCTAAGATGTTTGGTTGGAGATAAGCCAATAGGATGGGATTTGATTTTACCACAGGTAGAATTTGCATACAATGATTCTGTCAACAGGAGCACTGGTAAATCACCATTCCAGATTGTATATGGAAGTAGTCCAAGAAATGCATCTGAATTGAGAAAGATAGATAAAGGAGAAATAAGTAGTGCTAAAGCTGAGGATTTTGCAGAGCACTTGAAGGACATCCATGAGGAGGTGAGGAAGCATATTACCAAGATGAATGCGTAGTATAAGGCTAAGGCAGATGATAAAAGGAGGCATAAGGAATTTTAGGGGTGAGATGAAGTCATGGTTCATTTGTGGAAGGAGCGATTTTCGGTTGGTACATAAAACAAGTTGAAAATGAAGAAGTTTTGGCCATGTAAGATACTAAAGAAGCATGATTCAGGAAATGCATATGAGGTAGACTTGCCTAGTGAGCTGAATATTTCACCAGTGTTTAACATTTCAGATTTGACAGAGTATCATGAACGAGGTGTTGAAAATGAGGTTGCAGCAGCATAATGGATTATTCCAGCAACCAGTTCAGATATCAAGGAGATTGAAGACATATTGGACAGTCATGTTGGCAGAAGCATAAGGAACATGACACATGAAGAGTATTTGGTCAAATGGAAAGGACGACCTATTGAAGATTCATCATGGCTAACAAAGGAGGAGGTTAACCATCTTGGTTTTCCTCTGCACACCTGAGTCGTGATAGGGTCACTTCTCAAATTACCCCAGGTATCTGATGCAGGAGCATCCTGGGTGTAAGAGCAATCTTGCATCACCCAAAAAAATATTTCTATTTTTGTATTCAATAAGGGTTATCTTGTGCAGAGCTTCTATTTATGGAAACTTTCTATTTTTAGTAAGTTGGTCTTATGATCTCAGAATGTTCTAATTTTACATGTGGAGGTTCATCTCAGTCATATCAGCCTGGCAACAAAGTTTCATGGCTAGATCAGGTCTAGTTTTGAAGATATTGAAGATTTTTTGTATTGGCAGTAGGGTACAAAAACTTTGAACTCAGTTTTGAAGGCTTTAGAGGCCCCAGATGAGGTTGAAAAATTGGGTGATGGGCACTTTGCGCAGGTCAAGCTTGTAGAGCGCATCATGGCATTTTTGAAATGGGGTTATAATAGTCAATCAGATCAACTGGTGATGACTTATGGTCTCTGGAAGTCGAGCCACCTGAAATGGCAGAAAATAATTTTCCTTCAAAATTTTTGTTCGGGTTTCAAAACTCATTTTGAGCCGACTTTGATGTAATAAATTGTAAAATAAAATAATTCTAAGTTTGGTCGGCCCTTAGGGCTAAATTTCTGGAACCTTCTCAGGCGGTGGAAATTGCCTATATAAAGAAGGCCCGTAGTGTTGTCTAGGGCAGCTCTGGGTATTGATTCGAGGCTTTGTCCTATAGAATATTGTAAGGGAATGCCCATGTGGCTTTGCATATTGTAATTCTGAAAGTTTGTAATTCCACATTTGTGGAGATAATAAGAAGCCAATTTTCTGTTCTTGCATATTGTTGTTGTTGTTTCTCTATTTCTATTATGTGTCAATGGTATTAAGGGGAGCACCCTTCATCAAAAGGACACCTAATCAGGTGAACAATGCCAATCAGACATCCAATGCACCTTCCAATAACAACAATGCCAATAAGGGCAACCAGGGAAATAATGCAAGAAATAACAAATTTGATAAATATTTGGTGCCCACTCCTCAAAGGAACTTCACACCTTTGGGTGAACCCCTCAAAAGGGCATTAAAGACTCTCATGGCTAATAATGTCATTACTTTACCCAGCATTCAGCCTTATGAGCCAAATAACAAGCCTAGTTGGTGAAGTGCCAATAGCCATTGTGAGTACCATAGAATTTGAGGGCATACAACAAATGAATGTCTGCAACTAAAGAATGTAGTGCAAGACTTAATCGATAATGGCACGATCACCATTGATGGACCTCAAAATAATGAAGATCATACAACATTCAAACAACCTTTCTACAAACATGATAAAGGGGAGTCATCTAATGGTAAGAAACAAAGCACCAATAATCTTAACTTTGCACCACCTTATGATAACATTGTGAATGCTATAATAATAAATGAAAAGCCATAAAAAGAGGCATCAAATGTCATTACAAGAGGGCAGAATTCTAGAATGACCCTACAAGGGGTTGCTCCTAAAGTTATTAACACTCCGTAGTCCAACATTGTGGTCAAGCAACCTTGTACAACAACAAAACCTTATAGCTTGGTTGATCAGTTGCAAAGAACTCCAGCGCAAATCTCTATCTTAGAATTGTTGAAGTTATCCCCAAACCATAAGGATATTTTGGAAAAAGCTCTAATAGAGACAAATGTTCCTACTAATTTAGAAGAGGAGAAGTTCCAAAATATGGTAGGTCATCTTGTGGCACCTCATTGTCTCTCATTTTCTAACCAAGATGACATGTCTATAACCCATCCTCAAAATCTACCATTGCATATAGAGGTCCTAATAGAAAGGCATAGAGTCAAAAGAGCCCTCATTGATGGAGGAGCTAGCCTTAACATTTGTACACTAAGTCTTGTCAAATCCTTAGGGTTGTATGAGTCTTGCATTGACCCTATGAAAAAAATCACCATTAAAGCTTATGATGAAGCTGAAAGGGCCTCTAAAGGCATGATTGTATTGCTCATACAAGTGGGACCCGTCAAGAAGGACACCAATTGCCAAGTATTGGACATGAAGTTAACTTATAATATTTTGTTGGGGAGACCATGGATTCATGAGATGTAAGCAGTCCCATCCACATACCACCAATGCATCAAATTTTTGTATAGGGGTGAAGAAATCACGGTTGGAGGGGACTCAAACCCCTTCATGAGTTATATATTCCACATAACCAAGAAGGAAACATTCAAAGAGTCACCATTGAAGATACCAAAAGGGATGTGTTACAAGTAGTAGCTGTCATTGCACCAAAAGATTGACCTATTAATGCCCGATACAACCACTAGACTTATAGAACACAGGAGGTTGTTAAACCATGTCACAAATCTTGAAGGGAGACGTTGGCAGTTAGTCCAACAATCCCCCCCTCAGTGTCACCCAAGGGGATTCGAACCTATGACCAAGCTCTAATACCACTTGTTACAAGTAGTAGTTGTCATTGCACCAAAAGATCGACCTATTAATGCCCGATACAACCACTAGACTTATAGAACACAGGAGGTTGTTAAACCATGTCATGAATCCTGAAGGGAGACGTTGGCAGTAAGTCCAACAGGATGATCTGGTCATAACATTAAATGCTACTCAAAACCCTCCTTAAGCTAGCTCAACGACATCAACTAAGGGAAAGGAAAAGATGAGCTACGAGGGTCCAATTATTAATGAGGGTTCATATCAAACTCCCAAATCAAAGATAGTACCTTATAAACCTACTAGAGAAGAAACAGACGAAGCTAAAATGGAAAATTACAAGAAAATGGATAAGATGATGGAGCCATTTGACAAACAATGCAAAATTAGTTCAAAAGGAGTAGGGGAATACTCCGTTTCCCTATTTGACATGCCCACATCTCCAAGGACACGTGGAAAACCATCAAAAGGATCTTTGCCTCACAAGTACAACTTGTACTTCATAAGAGAAAGTGATACAACAACATTTGACCATGAGGAAAATGAAGTACTTCAATGGCTCTATCACGATGAAGAAGATACCTCAAACACTCCCATGGAATGAATTCAACATGTTAATATATGAACTGAGCAATATGGGAAAGGTTTTGAGATTATGTAGAAGATGGGATACAAGGGAAGAGGACCCTTAGGCCAAAGGAATAGAGGGTTACTAGAACCCATTGAACCTACTTGGAGGGCAAAACAAGAAAAATGTGGAGTGGGCTACCAATACAAAGGCGAAAGCTCCAGCCCAATGCAAGATTTTTATCCTCAAATAAATGCCTTAGAATCTGATGGAGATAGTGATGACTCCTGAGATTATGAGTGGGATACCTTATCAGATGAATCATGTCAAGATAAGGAGGTGATTGCAATACATACTTATACAAAAATCCCAAGGCAAGAAATTCAGATCAATGAAGAACCTAATATCCAAGATATTAACATAGGGCATGCACCTACCAATCAAGCATGGATAGAGACATTTTGGATGCCTTCGGAGGAGGGAGATTCAAACATTAGGTTTAATCCACTCGTGGCTTTTCCCATGTCGTTTCCCATAGAAGTCGAAGAGGACTCAAGTGAAGGGGATTTTGACCCTTCTTCCATGGACCATCTTGAGGAATCTCACATCATAGATTTAAATGATACAATGTATGAAGCCTCAAATGAAGTCATGTCCATAAACCCTATTGATGACATCTTACCCAATGAATCCTTACTTTTGATACATTCGGATCTCATTGATTGGGACCAAACTGAGCCAAATGACTTTACTTTCCAAACGACCAAGCAGCAAACCAATACCTTAATGTGGTTGAACCCTCTTTCACCAACGAATTCAATATAGACATGATGAGAACAGCGGGGATTCATTCTCTTAGTCAAAAGAAAAAAAATAAGAAAATGAAAATTTCTAGTGCTGAAAACCACTATGTGGCACCACTAGAACCAAAAAAAATGAAAATAAAAGAGGTTTCCTTTGGTGAAAACCCAACTGTGGCACCAAAGGAAGAGAGATTGGATACCTTGCCCGAACATGAGGAAGAAAGGTCACCTATTCTTATAGAACCGACATAAAAGGTCAACATTGGGACAAAATTGGATCCAAAGTTTATACACTTGGCAGCATCACTTACACCTCTAGAAAGAGAGAACTTCATCAAATTTTTCCAAGAGAAACAAGTAAAATTTGCATGGTCATATGCCGACATGCCTAGATTGGACCCCGATTTCATAATGTGTCATTTGAATGTTAGACCTGGGGTTAAACCCATGAAGCAAAAGCTACGAAAAATGCACCCACATGTGGCTCTCCTAGTGAAGGAAGAATTGGAAAAATTGTTAAAGGTTGGATTTATAAGGGCAATAGCATATGCTGAATGGATCTCTAACATTGTACCAGTCACAACACATGATAAATCTATTCGGGTATGTACAGATTTTAGAGACTTGAATCTTGCATGCCCTAAGGATGATTTCCCACTTCCTAGCATAGATGCCATAGTGGATTTGATAGCTGGTCACTCCATGTACTTATTAATGGATGGTTTTAGTGGCTACAACCAGATCAAAATTGCACCTAAAGACCAAGAAAAGATAGCTTTTACTTTCCCTTGGGGCACCTTTTGTTGGAACGTCATGCCTTTCGGTCTTAAAAATGTTGAAGCCACATATCAAAGGGCCATGACAACTATCTTCCATGACATGATGCACAATTTTTTAGAGGATTATGTGGATGATATACTAGCAAAGTCTCACAAAAGAGAAGAACACTTGCAAATTCTAAAGAAGATATTCATCCAGTTGGAACAATTCAAAGTTAGATTAAACCCAAAGAAATGTGCCTTTGGTGTCCAATCCGGCAAGCTATTAGGCTATATAGTTTCCGCTAAAGGAATTGAAGTGGACCCAGAGAAATTACAAGAAATCATAGACATGGAGATACCTAAGAACATCAGCCAAATGAGATATTTACAAGGAAAAATCCAATCCATACGAAGGTTTATTTCTCAATTGGCCGAAAAATGTCATTCTTTCACCAGATTGCTACATAAGGATACTATATTCATGTGGGATGAGGAATGTGTTCAAGATTTCACATTATTGAAGACCTATTTGATAAATCCACCTATTCTCATGCCACCAATCAAAGGCAAAGCATTGCTTCTATACATATCCGCTACCGAAAGATCACTAGGAGTGCTTTTAGCACAAGAAGATGAATAAGGAAAGGAAAGATCTATCTGCTATTTGAGTAGGACCTTGATCAAATATGAGCTTAATTACACATTTATGGAAAGGGCTTGCCTAGCAGTGGTGTTTGCATCTCAAAAGTTGAGACATTATATGTTGATGCATAAGGTCAAGTTAATTGCCAAAATTGACCCTCTCAAGTATTTGTTAAGCAAAACTGCCCTGACAGGTAGGATAGCCAAGTGGGTTATGATATTGAGTGAATTTGACATTGAGTATGTTGATAGAAAGGCAATAAAAGGGCAAGTGATAGCGAATCATTTAGCTAAGAATCCCATGACTTCTACACAAACTATTCAAGTGGAATTTCCAGATTTCGCCATTGTCAACATAGAAGTAAAACATGGAAGTTATTCTTTGATGGCTCTTATACTCAAGGAGGTTCCGGTGCCGGCATACTATTGATCACTCCTCAAGGTTACACCATTCCAAAATCCTACAAGCTTATGTTTCCATGCACAAACAATATAGCAGAATATGAGGCACTAGTCATAGGCATCAAAATGACCTTAGAATGGAACATAACGGAGCTATGAGTTTATGGAGATTCTCAACTCATTATCAATCAAGTCAATAATGAATATAACACCAAAGATGAAAATTTGATGCCATATAAGATTATGATTGATGGATGGAAGAAATACTTTGCTTTGATCACTTTTGAGCAGATTCCTAGAGAGAAAAATAGAGCAGCTAATGCCATGGCCACCTTGGCTTCCTTGTTACAAAAACCAGATCAAAATGAGAAGTATGAGTTCTTGGTTGAAGATTTGGTGAAACCGGCATTCAATCTTCCCAAAACCCAAATTGTTGCCTTATTACATGGACATGACTCCCCTTGGTACGGACCTATATACACATATCTAAAAGACCAAGTGCTACCCTTAGACCAAACCCAAGTTCAAAAATGCAATTTCATATGCCAAGCCGCCCATTACCTAATCCTTTCTAAAATATTATATCGTAAAGGTCTTGATGGGATGTTACTTAGATGTCTAGAGGAAGAAGATTCTAAGTTAGCTTTACACGAGGTTCATGACAGCATTTGCGGGTCACACTTGTACACACAAAAGTAGTGCACTTCTCTAAGTCATTACATCAAAGAAAATCCATGAAAGGGAAACCTTCAATAGCGACCTAGAGCTCTCTATGTATGGAGTTGCAAGATTGTAAAATTTCTCTCAGCTAGAGCTAATAAACTTGTGACCTTGCTAGTCAACCACACAATGAGAGATTCCAAAATTGAAGACAAGGGCAAGAGTGCCAATATCCCCAAAGAATCAAATAGAAATGAAATGCAAGTAAGCAAAGAATGAGGATGCAAGCTAGTCTATGAAAATGAAAGCGCAAACTAGGCTATGAAAGGAAAGTACAAGTCTTACAATCCCTCCTAATTAAACTATGTGAGATTAATCTATAGCATAAAGAAAGTCTATACTAAGAATGCCATGATTATGCAACTATGAAAGAAAGAAAGTAAGCTAAATGAAATGCAACAACAATGTCTTCAAAGCTTGAATGCAAGAATGTCTTTAAAGAGCTCCAAATAACCTAGAAAACCTGTAGCATAACATTAGCATAAAAGAGATGGATATGCAAATGAAGAAGAGAGCTCTTATTTTATAGGAAGTGAGAAAGAATGGACCATGGAGATTAAGAGGCAAAAGATTTAATCAAGGGTGGAGCTTGAAAGAGGAGCAATCCATGTGCACAAATATCCTCCAATGAGAAAATAAAAGTTGACTTTTGTGTCCATATAAGACAAAAAGTGCTTTTCTCCTTTTTATAAAATAAGAATAATGCTTTATTTGTGCAACTTAGGATAAGATGAAAAGTGGGGGATTTTTATTTATTAAAAGGGGAGGAAATTCCTTTTAAATAAATAAAGACTTTAGGATAAAATGGTTAGCCCAAGGCAAATAATCGAAAATGATAAAATAGGATTTGAACAAGAAAAATTGATATATTTGAAAAAATGTTGATTTTTGAAAATATTGATTCAGGGATTTGATAAATTACTGAATGGGGGCCCAAAGTCTAGGCAACCATTTTAGGGTGCATACATTTTCCCCTCTTTGACTAATGTGTGATCATTCTGGGAACACGTGTGGTTAAAGAAGAATTGAAATGTGAGATCAATTTGAGATCACAAAATAATTCAGACATATGTTCGATGGATGGGAACATATCACGACAAAGATAAGCATAAGCTGAAAGAAAAGGCCAATCACCATTGTATATAAGGAATTGTCAAGTCTGAAATAAGAGATAAGAATCGAAAGACAAAACCAACACCATTGCTGTTAAGTGATAGTCAAGTCTGAAAATAAAAATCTCAAGCTGAGCTGAATGATAAAGCTGAATCAAAGATTTGAAGTTGATAGGTACTGCCCACTCGAAATCAAAATTAGGTAGAGGAGAAACAGCAAATTGATAAACTTGATCAAGTCACTAGAAATCATAATCGAAGGTGAAAACATGATAGGATAACCATCAAGCAGTGAAGAACATGCCCCAATTTGACTAGGTTTGACTAAGAAAAGATATTGAATAAAGATGAAGTCAAACCTCAGAGAGATGAAGCAGATGAAAATGAATGAAAGACTAGGAGTTTGAAAGAGATGGGGATGAAGAAATGAAGGTGCCCCAACAAAGATTGAAGGATCAGGCCTCAAATGGTCAGCCAACTGTGCAGAAGAGGGCGAAAATTTAAAATGTGATTTTGACTATCAAGATGAACTTGGATTTTGATTTCAAGTCCAAAAATGGATTCAAGACATCGAAATTAGCTAGGGGTGCAATTTTTGCACAATTCCAAGGTGTTTTGAAAATTAGGTCAAAAAGTCAAAATGCTATAAAAGGGGTAAAAAAGGTCATAGAAAAGGATGTGATATGAAAGACAAGAAGCGAAAGACATGATCGAGAAAAGGAAAGGTGAGCGCAATTGACCGGCTAATCCATGAAAGATAAAATGAGAGCTCTCTCCATATGCAAGGTGCAAAACTAAACTATCATGAACCTAGAAATGCAAGCTACTATGAAAAGTGGTTGACTTGCAAGGTCACAAAGCTAATAGACATCTAATAATCATCATCGAGCATTATTGGTAGTGTCATAAGATCATACAATACACACTAGTATGACTATGTGAATATGAATATGATCTATATTAGATAGAGATGTGAGAATCCCACCTAGGCACCAAAGACATGTAGATCAAGATGACTAGTGCAGTGAGATTACCTAAGTTTGTTATGGCAAGATTATACTTGCATCGAGACACAAGGAAAGTAAAGATGACTATAAGTATGCACTTGTGTAAATAGTCAAGGATAATACCTTGTAGATCCTATTGCCAAGTGGAACAAGCATGACTGCTAATGACAATTAAGACCAACAAAATATACCCACAAGCAAAAAAAGCAATAAAACATGTCCTCATGCCCCCAATCTTCTAGCTCAACATCATCGAAAACTATTAGGGAGAGAACACTCATCAAAGAAATCATCATAGACAGCACACAAAGAAATAAAGTCAAACAAGTCTCAACAAGTCAAGTGTTTAAGTGCGTGTGTGTAGGTCATAGAGTCAAACTTTGAGTATCACATCTGTGAATGAGAAATACCATATCATGCTAGACTGCGGGTAAGATATCTGATAAGTGTTGAAAAACACTTGACGCTAGGGTAGTGTTGAAAAACACTATTTGGGTGGTGTTGAAAAACACCATTTGCAAGATGTCCTAAAGACCAACGCATCCTAGAAACCAAAGCTAACATGGTTATGCCCCCTAGACAAAGACAAAGACCAATTCCAACCAAGGCAACAAGGTCAAGGCATGATGGAGAAAGGCTAAGTGTTGAGAGTGCATGCTAAAAGACAAGGGTGCAAAGGCCTCAAGTAGCACCTGTTTCCAGGTTTTCACCACTTGGAGATTTTTTTTTATTTTTTTATTTTTTTTAATTTTTTTTCAATTATTTATATTTTTTTCAACTTTATATGTTTTTTAGGATTTTTTCAGCATCATATATAAATTTTTTTAGAATTTTTTCAGGATCAATAAGATATGTACAAAGGATGCCCCCAGACAGAATAGGCATCATGGATAGAACTTCTTGAGGTGCAAAACATTGATGGGATCAGGGAGCTATTCTCCATCCTCATCAGATAACAAGTAAGCACTTGTCCCAAAAGTAGCTATGATGACATATGGCCCAAGCCAATTAGGTTCAAACTTACCCTTTTGCTCTCTATTTTGTTGGTTCTTAGGATTCTCTCGCAAAACAAGATCACCTACTTGAAACTCTCTAGGGAAAACCTTCTTGTTGAATGCCTTTGACATACGCTTCTAATACACTCTCATATGATCAAATGAGGCCTTGTGCTTCTCATCTAGAAGTTCTAAGTCTTGTAACCTCATGGCATGATAATCATCATCTATTATCAAACCTTTGAGAGAGACTCTAAGTGAAGGGATCTCTACTTCTAAAGGTAATACCGCTTCAGCGCCATAAGTGAGGGAAAAAGGAGTAGCCCCTGTGGGAGTACGTATACTCATTCTGTAAGCCCATAAGGCTGGATTAATCTGTAAGTGCCAATCTCGACCATTCTTGTGAACTATTCTGTGGAGAATCTTGAGAATGGTCTTATTAGAAGCCTCTGCTTGTCCATTTCCTTGTGGGAAGTAAATGGAGGACCAATGCTATTTTATCTTAAATTTCTTGCAGAGGTGTGTAAGGTCCTTGTTTTTGAACTAACCTCCATTGTCAGTGATTATCTCATAAGGTATCCCAAATTGACAGATGATGTGATTCAAGATGAATAAAGAAATTGTCTTCCCTGAAGCAACAAACAGTGGAACGGCTTCTACCCATTTGGTAAAGTAGTCAGTGGTAGTAATAATGAATTTATGTCCACCTAATGAGTTGGGATGAATCTGCCCAACAAGGTCAAAGGCCCATTGCTGAAATGGCCAATGAGAAATAGAAGGAATAAGCTCCCTACCTAGAGCATGAATCAGGTTTCCATGTTTCTGACACTTTTCACATGATTTGGCAAAAGCTATAGCATCCATCTACATTGTGGGCTAATAATACCCTACCCTAAGCAACCTTCAGGCCATGGCAAGACCATTAGAATGTCCTCCACAAATACCCTCATGGATGTCTTCTAGCGCTTGGTTAGATTCCTCCTTTTCCAAGCACCTAAGAAGTGTCCCATTTAAACCCCTCCTATACAGATCACCAGAGATAAGGCTGTGGCAAGAGGCATTGCGGATTAGATTTCTACGTTTAGAATGATTGAATGTTTTAGGGATGATGCCATTGCGAAGGTATGAATAGATAGCACCATAACGGGAAGACTCATGAGTGACCAAGGTACAAATGACATGGCTTATAGAGGAGTCAAAGATGGGATGGTATAGCTCTTCCACCAGAAATTCAAATCTTGATTCATGGTGTTCCAATCCAAGGATTGAAGCTAGTGTAGCCATAGCATATGTAGCCTTGTTTTCTGCTCTAGGGATCTGTTGAAATGTCACAAATGTGAAGTAACATCGCAATGAATCAACCATCTTTTTGTAAGGTATCAGCTTATCATCCTTAGTTTGTTACTCTTCATTTACTTGGTTGATAATTAATTGTGAATCCTGAAACATATGTAACTCTGTTATATTCCACTCTATAGCCATCTTAAGTCCATTGGTTAGAGCCTCATATTCTGCAATATTATTCATGCATGGAAACAAAAGTTTGTAAGACTTAGGTATGTTGTACCCATGAGGAGAAATAAACAATACTCCAGCTCTTGATCCATTTTGCATATTTGAACCATCAAAGAACATTTTCCAATTACACGTGGTCATGTACATGATATGCTCATCTAGGAATTCCACTTGAATAGGCATGCTATCCTTGACTGGGAAATCAGCAAGTTGATCTACAATAGCTTGCCCTTTTATAGCCTTACGCTCAATGTACTCTATATCAAATTTTGACAAAACCATCATCCACTTAGCAAGTCTACCCGTGAGAGTAGCCTTACTAAGCAAATACTTAAGAGGATCAATTTTTGCAACAAGATGTATAGTATGGGCAAGCATGTAGTGTCACAACTTTTGGGAAGCAAACACTACCGCAAGACAAGACTTTTCAATACTATTATAATTGATCTCATAAGATACTAGAGTATGACTAATGTAGTAGATGGCTCTTTCCTTCCCAGTATCATCAAGTTGAGCCAACAATGCCCCCAAGGAAGATTCTGTCACTAAGATGTACAAAATTAATGGTTTTCATGGGATAGGAGGCATTAAAATTGGAGGATTAGCCAAGTATTTCTTTATTTGATCTAGGCTCTTTTGGCAATCCTCATTCCAAGCACATGCGGCTCCCTTATGCAATGTCTTGTTGAATGGTTGTGCTCTATCTGCAAGCTGTGAAATAAACCTCCATATGGATTGGATTCATCCTTGAAGACTTATCATTTGACTAATGTTCTTAGGAGGTGGCATATCTAATATAGCTTGAACCTTTTCGGGATCCACCTCTATTCCTTTGGCTAAAATTATGAATCCTAAAAGTTTACTTGAGGTAACCCCAAATGCACACTTTTTCAGATTCAATCTTAATTGAAACTGCTCCATTCGATTTAGAATTACTTCCAAATCTTCTAGGTGTGTATCCCTTTGCTTAGACTTGGCCAAGGTATCATCCACATAATCCTCCATGTTTTTATGCATCATATCATGAAATATTGTGGTCGTAGCTCTTTGGTATGTGGCTCCTACATTTTTTAATCCAAATGGCATGACGTTCCAACAATAGGTTCCCCATGCACATGTGAATGCTATCTTTTCTTGATCCTCAGGAGCTATTCTTATTTGGTTATAACCGAAAAAACCATCCATTAAAGAGTATATCTCATAGCCCCTAGTCATATCTACTATCATGTCTATGTTAGGGAGTGGAAAGTCATCCTTTGGGAAAGCTTTGTTAAGATCTCTGAAGTCTGTGCATAAGCGAATGGACCCATTATGTTTTGAAATTGGAACAATATTTGAGATCCACTCGGCATAGTCGATAGCTCTAATAAATCCTACTCCTAAGAGCTTTTCTAATTCAGCCTTAACAAGGAGAGCTATGTGAGGATGCATTTTCCTCAACTTCTATTTTACTGGTTTAATTCCTGGAGCTATAGATAAGTGATGCATAATGAGATTAGTGTCAAGCCCTGGCATGTCTGAATATGTCCAAGAAAAATTGATTTTCTTCCTTTCTAAGAACTTTTTGTATGCCTCTTTTTCTTGCACTGACAGAGACTGAGCTAGATGTATCACTTGTGGAGCCTCTTTTGTATTCAAATTTACTAGTTGTGTGGGCTCAATAAGAACTGATGACTTGTCCTGGAAATAACTCGGCAAGTTATTAAGTACCCCATCCTTAGGCACCTCAAAGAGGTTTTCACCTTCGGATACATCTTTTATTTTTACTATTTTGGGATCTGACACCGCCACAAGTGGTTTTCGCCATCAGAACCATTTTTCCTTTGTTTCATTTCTTTTATTTTTTGACTGAGGTACTTAATATTTGGCTCTGTCATACTTGTAGTAGGTTCACTAGTGGAAGAGACTACAAGCTCAAGGGCATAAGGTAGCACACTATCTCGTAGTCATTCTGGAAGGTTGGGAGCTGAGGCTCTTGATAGCGCTAAGACTAGTCAATGAGGTTGAAGTGAACAAGGGGTAGGTCAATGACTGGTTCAACATTATTGATATGAAAGGCATTATCTTTGGTGATCGCATAGTTAGGATCTGTCAAGTCTCCTTCTAAGATACTCGAATTAGAACTCATCCTACCAAACGAAGCATCATCTACTAAGGAAATTTGAGTCCAATCCTCTAGTCCTACACTTGGCTCGTTGGTCACATCAAGTTGAGTACTATAGGTATGGACAACATCCATGTCCAAATCAACTATTTCATCTGAAAGAGAGTCCCACTCGAACTCATGCAAATCTGTTCTGAATCTTTTCCGGGATGTTTACACCAAGAAGGCTTGGGAGGCCTTGATGTAGAAGCTTCGAGATTGTGAAGGGTATCACCTTCTCTGGTGTCTATATTTTCAGCTGCTAAATCATCTTAATCTCCCCAAAGGAGATTGGTGGAAGGCACCCAATCATCAATCATGTCTTGCTGGTTTTGAAGATTGGGTGTATAATCTGAGTCATTGTCACTATCCGTTGCAGCTAGGATAGGGATACTTGTCTTCTTTTCATGATCAAAGCCTAGGCCAACTGTTGACTTAGTCCTACAACCAAAAAGAGCATGGTTGAGTGGTTCAGCCTTGGCATCTAACCTGTGACTGAGAGGGCCATGACCTGGGTAGCCCATGTTTTTAACCAAAGTATACCCTCTCCCGTAGGTTTTAGGAGATGGCGCAAAATTCTCATTGTGTTGATACCTTTCCTCTCTATAAATCCAATCTCTAATGGCTACCTCCTCTTTCTCCTCATGAATAGGTACTAAGGACTCTACAAACTTTCCAAACAAGGTCATAGCTGAGGATGAAGGTTTCCTCTCAGGTGAAGGTTTTCCATAAGACCTAGGCGAGATTGGCATTTTTGTGAAGGAATCCATTTGGTAGTCTCCCATGCCAAGGTCTATGGACTTAAACTTACTCTTACACCGCTCAAGAGCAGTGTTAGTCCATTTTCCAATCCTCGCAAAACCTTATGAAAATGGCCTCCTCCCTGCAAATGTTTTTGTAAAATTGTCCTGCCCTGGGTTCTTCTTGTTGTCACCTTGCTCTGGCTGTTAGTTTCATTCTGCGATCTGGCAACTTGCGATTTTCTCTTGGTCGCTGAATTCTGGTGGTTTGGTCCTTAGCATCTAGCGACCTGGCGGGCGGTCTCTTCTTTTTAGTCACGCAATCTCTGGTTTCTTAGCGGTCAACGGCTAACACTCAACGAACTTGTGAGCAGTTTGCTTTTCTTTAGTCGTGTGGTTGCTGAATGCTCAGTGGTTAGTTGTGGGGCCCGGTCCTTCAGGGTTTCTTGTTGCTGATTCTCCAGGTCTTCGGGTGGTTACATCTTCTATTCAGCGATCTGGCAACTGTATGTCACACAATCTCTAAATTTCTGGCAGTTAGTACCTAACCTTCAGCGACCTAGCGGGCAGTCTTGTTTCTTCGGTCGCACAATTTCCAAATGTCTTGTGGTTATCAGCTAACATCTAGCGATCCTTCGAGCAGTTAGTCATGTGGTCGCTGAATCCTAGCAGTTAAGTTCCTAGCATCTGGCGACTTGGCTGGCGGTTAAATTTTCCACAGTCGCGTAGTCGCTAGATGGTGGGCCCAAAATTTTCTTAAGCGGAATGACTCTATGGGAGATCTACGGTTGCCGCATGATCGTGAGGAATATTCCTCCCCTTTGCGATCATGCGACCACCGTCTGATCTTCCCAAGGGGTAAGGCTTTTCTCGACGTGGGTCTAGTCTGATTGCTCGACGGTTTCAACGAGTAGTGTGGTGACATGTGGCATCGCAGTTACAGAGCTAGTGGTGGGGTCTAAGCTATTTGGCAGTCCTGATAAATTTGTGGCAGCCCGAGAAAGTTTTCTTCTTGTCGCAGGGTCACGTGATATTTTAGCGGCAGCACTTTACATTCTGCGAATTGGAGAAATGACTTAGTCGCCAGTTTGCCAGATGACTTAAAGGAGCCTTTTTAACATGTGCAGTCACATGTTCGCTAGATTTAGCTGGGGTTTGGATTTTCATTCCGCGACTGGGATTTTTCTTTGTCGCGTGTTCGCTGAATGTAACCCAAGGTGTCGAGATGAGTTAGGGTTGTTGAGCCCACGAAAGATAAAGGATCAGTGGCTGTGACTTATTGTTGATCTGATTTTGAATATGAGCCACTGATTGAAGGGTAAAACTATAATGTGACCATTTATTTTCAAATTCAAATTTGCCGAGATGTTTCCAGCGACCAGATGGGACTGGAATTCATTGCAGAAGTGACCCTGTTTGGTGAGAAGTGACCAGTTTGCTATTCGCGGTGTGGTCCAGGGTATGGTTCGATCATTTGCAGAGCTTGTACCGTGGGGGTTATGTGCTCAAGGCATGTTGCAGGGTGTCCTTCTAAGCCCAATTTTGTGATCGCTTGTACTTGCAAAGAAAGATTTTCATCATTGTGGATCAGTTTTGGTTTCTTCTTCCCTATTTTTTATGTGTTTCCTACCCCTGTAATAACATTTTGACCGTTTCCAATAGCTTGGGTGGTTGAAACCCTAACCCTAGCTGTCTGAAGCTTGTTGCATCCGATCTTGAGGATCCCAAGGAAGCTAGTGGTATAAGTGGCAGAATCTTTGATTTTGCAAGGGTTCCAAAATCTTGTTGCTTTTGGTCCCTAGTTTTTGACTGTAATATACTGATAGGAGTCTGATTTTATGACTTTTCTTATCTTGGTATCATTCTGATTGTATGTTGATCCTGATTGTGTTAATGAGAATATTTGAATCCCAATCTTGCATCTTGTGTATGTCTTCTTGCTTGTCTCTAAGCTCATAGATGTTAGTTTCACAAAGTGTGCTAATGTATGGTAAACAAAGAGTATTTTGAATTCATTTATGAGTTTCTAACAAAGTTAGGATTAAAGTCTTTTAGGTGAATTCAGTGAGTTTGCAGCCAGGTATAGAATTTGATGTCCTTGTGCTTGAGGGAAAGGGGTAATAGGCAAAGCACTTACTCTAGTTTCCATTGTGTTTGATTTGAGGTATTCAGTTGAGATATACAGTCAGGTGACTTTGAGCCCTGGGATAAGGCACTGGTCCTTCCTCTTGAGGTACGCATGGTTAATAACCACAAACACAAACATAAAAATTCATTTGATAACCTTTTATAGACTTGTGTTGAGAAATAGTGGAATATTGTTTTAGACTCCTTTAGAGCTGAGGTTGACACTGCCATTACAGAAAAGAAAAGGAAGATCCAATTCTTGCAGGCTTCTTCAGCTAATGCTCTTGGCCCATCTGCTACTGAACTAGGTATGCCATCTATGACCACTGCTATTCCACTTAGTAATGCTACTAGTTCTATTCCTTCTTCATCTGCTAGGATAAGTGCAGATCCTAGGTAGTAGTCAAATACACAAATAAATGTAGATGCTAATGTTGATCCTAGGGTTAACACTAGTTCGGTCTTTCAAAGAAGACCTATGCAATTAGAAGGCTATAGACAAATAAGTTTTGATGGAATTCCTGGCTATCCAAATGCTTTTCCAAATGATATTAGAGATAAGGTACCTAAGTTTGCTGGTAATAATGCTATTAGTTGTGAGGAGCATCTTAGGTTATTTGTTGATATGCTTAATGATTATGAGGTAGAGCATGAGGATGTTTTCATGAAATTGTTTGTTCAATCTCTAGAGGATGCTAGAGATTGGTTTAAGAGGCTTCCTGATAAGTGTATTGATACTTGGGACTCTTTTGAGAAATGTTTCAAAGAGTAGTATGGTGATAGGCATAATGCTAGCCTCATGTTGAATGAATTCAATACCATAAAGAAAAATTAGAATGAGTCTGCAGCTGAGTTCAACATGAGATTTCAGAAAGGTATGCACAAGTTGTTCCAAGTCATGCGATTGGACGACAATGTCTGTCTGACTACATACTTCAATGCATTTGATGGGAAGATGGGATATTTATTGAGGGATAAAGAACCAAGAACTCTTAGGGATGCTTTTAGGATTACTATCAATATTGAGAACAACATGAAAATATCAGTTAAGTTGGGTGGAAAGAGAGATGACCCAAAGTTTTTTGGGGACGTGAAATACAAAAAAAAAATGACAAGAATGTTGGATCTAGGAGGCAGGAAGAAGATAAGTTGGATAAGGTACTTAATGCATTGAAGGATTTGAAGGCACCTGCAGACAGGAACATTAGTGCTCCTACCAACGAAAGGCCTTGGTTCAACAACAATTTCAGTAAGTAGAATAGACTGCAGAATTACCCCTACAACACCCAATGGAAGGATGGCAAGCCTATTATCCCGGCTGCAAGAGGAAATAATGACAGAGGTGTCCCTGACCGTCTACATAAAGCTTCAATAAATGTCATGGAGAATGTACCATGGTATGTTGCATGCCAGTCCCCTCATTCTGCAGAGCATTATGTGGTTGCACAATCTATGGCTGCAAATCAAGATTGTAGCAATGAGGAGATAGAACAAGAAGAAGAACAAGATGATGTTGGTTGCAACATGGCTTCTTCATGTCTAGGATATGAAGATGATTCTTATTTTGATGAAGAGGCAGATGTGAATGTGAAGAGACATAATCAGGCCCTTTTTCATCAAGAGGTTTTTTCTGATGGTGAGTGTATTGATCAGAAAACATGTAGCATGAACTCTTCTCCCAAGCCAGTAAATTTGAGAAAACCCTCTAGAGAAGAGATGGAGAGGATTACTGCAGAAATGATTGCCTAGGTGCAAACTAGAGGCATGGTGGCAAGGAATACAAATGAGAAAGCTGCAGGAATCTTTATAAAGAGTTCCAACTCTGGAGAACATAATGAGAAAAAATCAAAGGTTGATCACATGGTGAAATTAAAGAATGTAAAAGGTAAGCATTGTGAGCCTAAGGGAGTTGGAATTGAAAGGATCTCTAGTGAGATTGAGAAGCCAGTTAACACAATGGCTAAGGTTGAAAAGATGAAGGTGGTCAATACACCTAATGTGTCAGATAAGCAAAAAGATGTTAAAGCAGTGCAGATTGAGATTCCTGCCTCTACCCCTATTGACATGTTATCTGTATTGTCACAAATTACAGTTAAGGTTCCATTGTCAGAATTGTTGAGGATCCCTGAACATAAAGATAAGGCTATTGCATGGGTTGGTAATATTCACAAAAATTATACTTCATGCAATGGGTCTCAGGATAAAGCTTTGAATGATGTTGTTGCTCAGGAAATTATGTCTCAAATTCCTCCAATATATTTGGATAGTTCTGTCAATGCCAGCCTTGAAAATATTGACCCATTCTTCCTAAGTGTTCTTGTGAATGGGATGAAATTAAGAAATTGTATGATTGATAGTGGTGCCTCTAATACTGTCATGCCTTTCAAAATCATGGAGAGATTGGGCCTTAAGGTTGATACAGTGTAGGGTAGATGTTGTGCAATGGATCAGAGGGAGGTACCAGTCATTGGGACTATCAATGCAATGCCATATAGGTTGGTAGCATATCCAGAGAAGGAGCTAACAATGAGTTTCTTAGTGGTGGATATCCCTCCTCATTATGGGATGTTGCTATCTAGAAGGTGGAGTGTTGCCATGGGTGGAAATTTACAGTGTGATTTATCCTATGCAACTTTCAAGATTGATGATCAGTTTGTCAAGATTGAACGAGAGCCAAGAGTATGCCACATGATTGAGAGAAACATAGATAATGAAACTACATGTTTTGTGGATACTGATGTAAATGCTTTTAGGGCAGAGATCCCTATATTTGAAAATCAGCTTGTTTTGCTACCTATTTCTTTTGAGGTAGGTGCTGACTCTGTGAAGGGTGATTTGTGGGTCATGTACTTTGATGGTGCAAACTGCAAAGATGGTGCAGGAGCAGGTATTTTACTTATTTCTCCTGATGGAAACACCTACAAGTTCTCTTTCACATTGAATTTCTTTTGTACCAAATATATAGCAGAATATGAGGCCTTGTTGTTAGGACTGAGGTTGGCACAAAAGCATGGTATAAAATGCATAAGTGTTATTGGTGATTCTGAGTTGGTGGTGTCCCAAGTCAGGTCAGTGTATGCTTCCAAGAATAGAAGGTTGAAACAATATAGGAATGCAGTGTGGGATTTGATTGAACATTTTGATGCCTTCAATATTGAGTGGAAGGATAGGAGTAATAACAAGATGGCTGACTTGTTGGCCAATATTGCAATCAATCCTAATGATGTTACATTCTCTGGTATTTCTAAAATTGAATTTCAGGCTAGGCCCAGTATACCAGACAATATTGAGAATTGGCAAGTTTTTGGTGATGATAATGATATTTTAAAGTTTATGGATTGCAAGGATCAGTATCATGGTCAGGAACTTGATTGTTCAGCCTTGGTTGAGTCAATAGAAGGAAGGGAGGTTGTCTAAGGCAATGAGGTCATTCAGCTTAGAACTAACAAGGTGCCCAAGGGGCTTGTTGTTTTGGAGACTATTTTTGACAACCAAGATAGATTTCAAAAGAATATCAAAGGAGAAGATCATGCTGATCTTAAGGAGATAAATCTTGGGTCACATGAGGCACCTAAGAAAGTGTACATTGGTAGAGATATATCTCAAAAGGTAAGGAAACCTTTGATTGAATTATTGAGAAAATTCAAGCATGTTTTTGCATGGTCGTATGATGACCTAAAGGTTTATAGAAAGGATTTATTTCAACATGTTATCCCATTAAGAGAAGATGCTAAACCTTTTCGGCAGAAGCAAAGGCCTATTAATCCTACTTTGGCACCCAAGATGCAAGAAGAATTAATGAAGTTGAGAGATGCTGGCATTATCAAGCCTATAAGGCATTCTTCTTGGGTGTCAAACCTTGTTCCTGTAAGAAAAAAGAATGGTGACATTAGGCTTTGTGTGGACTTCAGAAATTTGAACATCAGCTCATTAAAGGATAATTATTGTTTGCCCAATATGGAGGCTATGTTGCAGAGAGTAATCGGGTCAAAATTGATGTCAATGATGGATGGTTTCTCTGGCTACAATCAGGTCATTGTCAAGGAATTAGAACAATTCAAGACAACCTTTACAACACCTTGGGGAACATATGTTTATGTGAGAATGCCTTTTGGTCTCACAAATGCTAGTGCTACTTTTCAGAGGGCAATGGATGTTGCCTTTTCAGATTTCATTAATGGTTTCCTTGTTGTGTATCAGGATGATCTAACTGCCTATTCCTAAGAAGGAAGAGGACCATTGTGCTCATTTAGAGAAGATATTTATGAGGGCCTTGGAATTTGGCATTTCATTAAACCCAAGGAAATGTGCTTTTGGTGTCACAAAAGGTAAGTTGCTTGGCCACTTAGTTGGGAAGCAAGGAGTGAGAATTGACCCAGAGAGGGTAGAAACAATTGATAAAATTTAGAGGCCAAAGAATGTTAAAGGGATTCAGTCCTTATTCGGTCAGGTCAATTTTCTAAGGAGGTTTGTGACAAATTTTGCAAAGGTTACTAGACCTATTTCCAAGATGTTGAAGAAGGGATCTGTAATCAATTGGGAGGGTGAGCCTGATGAGGCTTTCAAGAATATCAAGCAGGCTATCAAAGATGCACCAGTGCTAAAGGCACCTAATTATAGTGTCCCAATGCATATCTTTTCTTTTGCATCCTTTCACACTATTGCTACAGTTTTGTTACCTAAAGAATAAGGATGGTTGTGAGCAGCCTATTGCATTTTTCAGTAAATCTTTGCAGGCTGCAGAATTAAAGTATGACATAAATGAGAAGCAAGCTTATGCACTTGTGAAGGCAATCAAGGCTTTTAGGTGTTACTTGATGGGAGCAGTTGTGATTGCTTTTGTGCCAAGTGCAGCTGTGAAGGATATTTTCTCATAGCAAGAGGTGTCTGGAAGAAGATGCAGATGGATCAATAGGATCCAGGAATTCAATGTTGAGATCCAGATCACTAAATTGGTTAGAGGACAAGGATTGGCAAAGTTGATGGCTCAATCCAATCTAGATGCAAACCAGGTAAATCATTCTGAAATTGACTATACATGTGATATGGATGATTGTATTTGGTATCAGGATATTATTTACTATTTGAGAAACATGAGGTGTCCAGATAGTATGAATGATAATCAAAAGAGGACATTGAAGTTACAAGCCATCAAGTATGTAATTGTGAAATGTAAGCTGTATAGAAAAAATTTGGATTGCATACTATTGAAATGTGTAGATGAGGAATAGGCTAATCTATTGTTGAAGGAGATGCATGAGGGAGTTTGTGGTGGACATTACATGGTTAAAACAACTACTCATAAGATCTTGAGAGCAAGATTTTGGTGGCCCACAATCTTCAGGGATGCAGAACAGTTGGTAAGGAGATGTGATGCTTGTCAAAGGTTCTCTGGTAAGCTTAAGTTTTCAGGTAATGTACCATTAAAACTAGTAGAGGTTCAGGCTCCTTTCCAGCAGTGGGGAATTGATTTCATAGGGGAGATACCAAACAAGTCAAGTGGAGGACATTCATGGATCTTAGTTGCCACTGATTACTTTACAAAGTGGGTAGAAGCTATACCTACAAGGAATGCAACTAGCAGGGTGGTAATTGACTTTCTAATGAATAATATTGTTACAAGGTTTGGGTGCCCTGAGAGGATAGTGAGTGACAATGCTATGTGCTTCAAGTCTGCTGAATATAAGGACTTTTGCAAAGGTTTGGGAATTTAGATTTCTAGTTCCTCACCTTATCATCTGCAAGGAAATGGTCAGGCAGAATCTACTAATAAGAGCTTGATTAAAATCTTGAAGAGAATTCTGGAGAAGAATAAGAGGGCATGGAATTCAAAGCTACCATTAGCTTTGTGGGCTGATAGGGTAATTGTGAAGAAGGAAATTGGTTGTGCACCATTTGACCTAGTGTATGGAATTCATGCTAGAATGCCTCAGAATAATTTGTTGGAGATGTACAAGTTTGTGCAATTGTATGATGATGACATTGATGATGAGATGCAGTTGAGAATTGAGGACCTCATTAGGTTGGATGAAACTAGAAGAGAATCAGTTGCAAAGAATGCCAAATTGCAGTTGCAGGTTAAGAATCTATATGATAAAAAGAATGTTGACAGAAAGTTTGAACTTGGTGATTTGGTGTTGGTTTGGAATGCCAGATTGGAGGATAAGGGGAAGCATGGTAAATTTGATCCCATCTAGTTAGGGCCATATCTGATTCATGAGAAATGAGGCCAAGATTCTTACATCATCAAGGATTTTAATGGTGATACTCAAGAGTTTCCAGTTCATGGACAATTCTTGAAGCAGTACTTCGTTTGAAGTACTTTGTTTTCCATGAACAGTAGTTAGGGTTTTACATTTTGTAAATTATTGTATATAGGTTGCTTGCCCTTGCCCTACTTTTTCCTTGGTCTCTGCATTTTTGTCCTGTGGGATGGTCTTCTTTAACCAGTGATCCTAGGTCCTTGTTATGCCTGCAGGAGGCATACATCCCCAGACAAAGCCACTGTTAGTCCATTTTCCAATCCTCACAAAACCTTATGAAAATGGCCTCCTCCCTGCAAATTTTTTTGTAAAATTGTCCTACCCCATGTTCTTCTTGTTGTCACCTTGCTCTGGCGGTTAGTTTCATTTCGCGATCTAGCGACTTGCGGTTTTCTCTTGGTCGCTAAATTCTGGCGGTTTGGTCCTTAGCATCTGGCGACTTGGTGGGCGATCTCTTCTTTTTAGTCACGCATTCTCTGGTTTCTTGGGGGTCAGCGGCTAACACTTAAAGAACTTGCGAGCGGTTTGCTTTGCTTCAGTCACGTGGTCGCTGAATGCTCGGTGGTTAGTTGTGTAGCCCAGTCCTTCAGGGTTTCTTGTCATTGATTCTCCAGGTCTCCGGGTGGTTACATCTTCTATTCAACGATCTGGTGACTGTATGTCATGCAATCTCTAAATTTTTGGCAATTAGTGCCTAACCTTCAGCGACCTAGCGGGTGGTCTTGTTTCTTCAGTTGCGCAATCTCCAAATGTCTTGCGGTTATCGACTAACATCTCGTAATCCTCCAGGTGATTAGTCGGATGGTCGCTGAATCCTAGCGGTTAAGTTCCTAGCATCTGGCGACTTGGCTGGCGGTTAAATTTTCCATAGTCACCTAGTCGCTAGATGGTGGGCCCAAAATTTTCTTAAGTGGAATGACTCTGCGGGAGATCTACGGTTGCCGCATGATCATGAGGAATATTCCTCCCCTTTGCGATCATGCGACCACCGTCTGATCTTCCCAAGGGGTAAGGCTTTTCTCGGCGTGGGTCCAGTCTGATTGCTCGACAGTTTCAACGAGTAGTGTGGCGATAGGTGGCATCGCAGTTGCAGAGCTAGTGGTGGGGTCTAAGCTGTTTAGCAGTCCTGATAAATTTGTGGTGGCCCGACAAAGTTTTCTTCTTGTCACCGGGTCACGTGATATTTTAGCGGCAGCACTTTACATTCCGTGAATTGGAGAAATGACTTAGTCACCAGTTCACTAGATGACTTAAAGGAGCCTTTTTAACACGTGTAGTCACGTGTTCACTAGATTTAGCTGGGGTTTGGATTTTCATTTCGCGACTGGGATTTTTCTTTGTCGCATGTTCGCTGAATGTAACCTGAGGTGTCGAGATGAGTTAGGGTTGCTGAGCTCGCGAAAGATAAAGGATCAGCGGCTGTGACTTATTGTTGATCTGATTTTGAATATGAGCTGCCGATTGAAGGGTAAAACTGTAATGTGACCGTTTATTTTCAAATTCAAATTTTTCGAGACGTTTCCAGTGACCAGATAGGACTGGAATTCATTGCAGAAGTGACCCTGTTTGGTGAGAAGTGACCAGTTTGCTATTCGCGGTGTGGTCCAGGGTATGGTTGGATCATTTGCAGAGCTTGTACCACAGGGGTTATGTGCTCAAGGCATGTTGCAAGGTGTCCTTCTAAGCCCAGTTTTGTGATCCCTTGTACTTGCAGAGAAATATTTTTATCATTGTGGATGAGTTCTGGTTTCTTCTTCCGTATTTTTGATGTGTTTCCCACCCCTATAATAACTTTTTGACCATTTCCAGCAGGTTGGGTGGTTGAAACCCTAACCCTAGCTGTCTGAAGCTTGTTGCATCCGATCTTGAGGATCCCAAGGTAGCTAGTGGTATAAGTGGCAGAATCTTTGATTTTGCAAGGGTTCCAAAATCTTGTTGCTTTTGGTCCCTGGTTTTTGACTGTAATAGATTGATAGGAGTCTAATTTTGTGACTTTTCTTATCTTGGTATCATTCTGATTGTATGTTGATCCTGATTGTGTTAATGAGAATATTTTGAATCCCAATCTTGCATCTTATGTACGTCTTCTTGCTTGTCTTTGAGCTCATATATGTTAGTTTCACAAAGTGTGCTAATGTATGGTAAACAAAGAGTATTTTGAATTCATTTATGAGTTTCTAACAAAGTTAGGATTAAAGTCTTTTAGGTGAATTCAGTGAGTTTGCAGCCAGGTATAGAATTTGATGTCCTTGTGCTTGAGGGAAAAGGGTAATAGGCAAAGCACTTACTCTAGTTTCCATTGTGTTTGATTTGAGGTATTCAGTTGAGATATACAGTCAGGTGACTCTGAGCCCTGGGATAAGGCACTGGTCCTTCCTCTTGAGGTACGCATGGTTAATAACCACAAACACAAACATAAAAATTCATTTGATAACCTTTTATAGACTTGTGTTGAGAAATAGTGGAATATTGTTTTAGACTCCTTTAGAGAAGTGAGTCAAGGGTACACCCACCTGAGCATTGAAGCTCAAAGAGTAGAAGGATCCTTTAATCCTTGTTAGTTGGCCCTCTTCCTTTGGAGTGGTGATAGAGTCAGATTTTTTATTTAAATTATCCATCAAAGTGTAAATCTGCAAGTTGAAGATCAAAGGGAATAATCCACAACCAACAAGCAGCATCAAAATTATCAGCCTCTCTATTCAAAGGGACATGAGAGCTAGCTAAAATCACATTAACAGATAATGTGCTATCCCCTGGTATGCATACTTCAACTCCATTGTAAGGGAACTTAACATATTGGTGGTAGGTAGACGGCACTGCTTGCATGTCATGAATCGATGGCCTACCCAAAAAGATATTATGTGCCAAAGGTCCATCGTCAACAATCTGGAACAAAATGTCCTTTTCCATAGGACCAATCCTAACAGGAAGAACAACCAATACCTTAGAGCTTCACTCTGCTTCATCATAGGCTTTAATTGTGATCTTCTTCCTAGTGTCAATTATTTTCTCAGAATATCCCAAAGCTTTCAATAGACTCAAAGAGAAAATATTAAGCCCAGCACCCCCATCTATTAACATGCACCTAACATGGGTTTTGTGGATCATGACCTCGATATGAAGTGCCAAATTGTGTGGATGACTTAATGCTTTATCGTCTTCTTCTGAAAATGTGAGGTAATGAGGGCTAGCAAGGTGATTGACCATGTTCTAGAATTGATCGACATCTATGTCATTAGGAACATTAGTGGCTCACAAGGCATCCTCAAGGACACTCCTTTGTCTAGGAGACAATTCTAAGAGCTAAAAAATGGAAATCTATGCTGGCGTTCACTATAATTGATCAACAAGGTTGTAACTCATATCAGGACCAACTACAGACTTGGGAGGAACACTTTTGGACACTGGTTGCTTGGATTTGCTAGAATTAGGACCTCTAATGATAATAGGACCTTGGGACTGATGACCTTCGAGATTGAGGACCCCTAAGCACAACAATGAGTCCTTCGTCAAATATAGGAGGTGAGTTTACATCATAACCATAGGGATCTTTCCCCCTCATCATGTTGACATCATTGTCCACAACTTCAAGCATATTGATGACATTTTCTGTAGCTGTATAGGTATAATTGATTGTGGCCTTGCCATTCTTATTTTTAGAAGTTTCCCCCTTCTCATACTTAGGCAAGGGCTCCTTAAAGGCCTTGTGGTCTACATTTGTGGTCAACCCATCAACCTGTAATTTCCCAGTCTCAATAAGGTCTTGAACAAGATGTTTAAGTTTAAAACAATTTTCAATGTCATGTCCAATCCCATTGTGGTATACATAGTAAGCTTTCTCATTCCACCAATAAGGTTTAGGATCTGGTATGCGAAACTTTGTAGGATCCCGAGGTTGTGCCAAATTATGAGCAATAAAGGTCTTTAAAATATCTGGATAAGACTCTCCAAGCTTAGTGAATTGCCTCTTTCCTGACTTAGGTTTATCTTGATACTTGGGCTTGTGCTCTTGATGATCTAAGAATGTCTACAACTTCATAGCTTGAACTGCATTAGATAGATTAAGAACTCCTTGTGTATGTATTACTCTACTTTGTATATTGATGTTAGGAATAGGGATTATCAATAACAATAATGTGCCTACATCACCTTATATATCCCACCTCATAAAGGAGACGCTAAAAACCATGAAGGGGTATTATGTTGTTAAGTCAAGGAAGCTTGGTAAGTATGTCATACTAGTCACTTTTCAAATCAGGGCTTCCTATTTTCCTTCCAAGGGGTTTGTTGTCTTAAATTAGCAATGGTCATTGGAGCCCCAATTTTCTACATGTCCTCATTTTAATTGGGTATTGTGAAGGAGAATAACTATTTGAACCCCATAATGGTGCAAGTTTATAATAGACGTGGAGGATGAGACTTGGGGATATGGAAAATTCAATAGGCCTAAATGGAAACGTTGTCAGAAGGGGGAAACACCTTTGGTCATGAGGCTAAAATTAGAATTGTTGGTCCTAGAAGTGATAGTAACATTCTTAAACAAGAAATTGACAAAAGTAGTTGGGGATGAAAAATTGAGACAATAGAAAGTAAGGGGTTTTCTGGTATTAATAAAATTTCTAGGAATTTTGTTAGATGGAAAAGGGACCTAAGGATGAAGGGGTCCACCCTAGGAAATACGAGACCACCGAAGGAGGCCAGATAACTTGCATCTAATTCGACTGTTAGAGGTGTTATCGGAGAGAAAATGGAGAAAGAGGTCCATGATGGAGGTAGTGACAATACTTCACACATTTAAGACAATCTGAAGGTTGTTGATGAGGAGATTCACGTATAGGATTATGTCAACACTACCTTTAGGGGTTTATGGGGTGTTTGCCTCTTTATGAGGAGGTGAGGATGTTGAAGAATAAGGTAGATTTTAAAGTGAACCACTTTTCTAATTTGTAGGGATCAATGTTGAATGTGGCTAGGTTTGGTAGAAAAGTGACGTATAGTGGTGCAACTAGGATATGTCTTCTACAATAGAATGATGAACAAGTTAATTGTGATCTCATCAACTTTCTTAGGGAGGACTAGAATAGGGTTATGTGTAGTGTTAGGTTTTATTCTAAACCCTAGTATTTCCCAATCCTTTGGTTGTAGACTTTTGAGGATTTTTTTTTATGTTGTTCCTTTGTTGTTAATCGCCCTTGCAAGGGTTGTCAATCGATTGTCTATCATTGATCCTTGATTGATTGGTTGAATGTCCCCTTTTTTACTGCTAATGTATTTGGTCTAGTTGGCTAGCCTAGTTTGTACACCCTTTGAGTTGTTTCTTTGCAAGTGTCAACACCCTTGTGATGTTGCTTTATTAATAAAAGATACATCAAACATAAATGAATAAACTTTATATATTTATATTAAATATTTTAAAATACTTGTAATAATGAGTTAATTTTTCTCACATATAGTGGCAATAAGGGATTGAGTAATGACTTGAACATGTTAACAAAATGTATGTGTTAATCAAAATAAATTTGTTAAAATAAATTAAGACTATTCTATTTGCATTGAGAATATACCAAACTTATAAATAACTAGCAATTAAAAAAAAAATCTATATAAAATCCATCAAGACATATCATTCTTCGTACATATCTTTTATTTTATTTAAGTCTAATTATGTTTTTAATACAAGATGATTCCTTGTTAAAATAATAAACCCTGAAAGACAACATGATTATTGATATGAAGACTAAAATTGAAGAACATAAAAGGATAGTAGATGTATAAAAATCTGATTTGGAGGTTAAAAAGATTGTGTGTCAAAAACTTCAAGCTGAAATAGTCACTCTTAGGAAAGAACTTGAAAGTGTCAAGATTCGGTTAGAAAGAAATCAGAAATGTGAACAGAGCATCAACACACTAAATGATATGTTAAGAAAACAAAAGCATTGTAAAGATCCCACTAGGTTAGGATATGAATTTGGGAAAATTTCTACAGTTCAAAATGAGTCTAAATGTGAGACTATTTACTTCTACAAATGAAAAGAAATTTACAATTAGGAAATATCCAAGGAAGAAAGTTGATCTAACCTATCATGCTACTAGCCCTAAGACTGAAGACAAGAAAAATGTGGGAGATAAAAAACCCAAAGATATCCATAGATAAAGAAGAAGTGCTATCAATTTAACAATGTACAATCGTTATTTTCAGGGTTATTGTTATGCATGTAATACTTAAGGTCACAAAATTGTAAATTATAAATTTATTGATAGAAGGTGGTTTCAATTTGCAAGTAGAAATTATTTTATAAATCGAATGTGTTTCATATGTCATAGCTTTGGTCACAAGGCTACCAATTTTAGAGTGTTTACTAGAAGGCCTGCAAATTATGTTAAAGGAGTAATGGTTTTGAGGGATATGAATATGAGATGTTATAATTTTAACCATTTTGGACATAGAGCATATTATTGTAGGAGTGGTATCAAAGAACCACTTAGAAATCACAACTAGAAGTTGAAAACCCTGCTCAAAAAGGATAAAGGATTTGAAAAAGTTTGGGTAAGAAAACAAGCCCTAGAGAAGAAAGAGTATGAGCTTGTGCAAGAGGTATCACTAAGTGCATAAAATAATTATAACATTTAAGGGAATAGATTAATTAATTATGATTCAATCCCTCAGAGAAGGCAAAAGTACAAATTATTTTTATATTAAGAGCATTGTAAACACAATCTAGATCATGAAACTCTAGGCTAGAAAAGTTTTGACAATCATTTCATATAGAGATTTCAGATGTTGATCAAAAGAAAAAAAGGAAGATATTCACTATCAAGTCAGAGACTTGTAATGTCTTCATCAATGATGATCAAACAATGTTAAAAAATAATATGCAATCAACTATGATAATCTATGAAATAGTGGGAGTCGTAGTCAAGGAAGCAACTGGTCCATGCCAATAGATTGAAGATAGAAAATAGTCATGAGTTTTGCAATAAATTCAATTGGAAAAAGAAAGAAAACCTATTGATGGAAGGATTGGAGAAGGAAAGTTATTAAATAAGCAGTGTGGCAAAGGAGGCATGGTTTGAAAAGTGTGGTAATTGATTTGTCATCATATGGACAACAATTCAGTGTTGGCATCACTTTGTTAAAGCACATGACTATTAGTACAAATGTTTTTAGGACATAGTTGAGTCAATAACATAGTCACCTTCTTATGAAATGATGAAATATCTTTTAAAATTGTCTTTACTATCCTTATGTCATATATGTTCTCACTAACATATCTTTGTAGGAGTACAAGTTTGGAAATTAATGAAGAGGCAATGTATTATGTTGGCATCACAAGTATTTGGGGACAATATGATGAATATAAGCATGAAGTGTAAAATTTAAAATTGCAATGACAATAGACTTTGTCTTGAACGATAATGTATGTTTCATCAAGGGAAGACATATCATGCAAGTGAAAGATGCTGTCAGAACAGTGATAAACATTGTTGTCTAAACTATGGGCTACTTGCAAAGTTTGGAATTATAGACACCACACATGAAAAGTTTCCAAAATATGCAAAAGAGGTCTAGGATGGAGGTCGAGACAACAATTAACACATTTCAAACAATATGAAGGCTATTGATGAGGAGACTCACATACATGATGATGCTAACACTACCTTTAGGGGTTGTATGGGGTGTTTGGCTCTTTCTAAGGAGGTTAGGATGTTGAAGAATAAGGTGGATTTTATGATGAACCATTTTTTTTTATTTGGAGGGATCAATGAGGAGTGTTGCTAGGTTTGGTTGCAAAGTAATCTATAGTGTTGCCACTACAATATGTCTCCTACAACATAATGTTGATGAGAATGATGAATGAGATAATCACGAGCTCATCAAATTTCTTAGGAAGGACTGGAATAGGGTTCTATGTAGTGTTGGGTGTTGTTCTACACCCTAGTATTGCCCAATCCTCTAGTTGTACTCTTTGAGGATTTTTTTTTTGTTTCTCTATTGTTAATTTCCACTGCAAGGGCTATCAATTGATTGTTTATCACCACTCCTTCATTGGTTGGCTGAATGTCCCCTTTTTTTTGCGAATGTATTTGGTCTAACTGGTTGGCCCAGTTTGTACACCCTTTGAGTTATTTCTTTGTAAGGGTCAACACCCTTGTAATGTTTCTTTATTAATAAAAACATAAATGAATAAACTTTATATATTTATATTAAATATTTTAAAATACTTCCAACAATAAGTTTATTTTTCTCACTTACAATGACAACTAGGGATTGAGTAACGACTTGAACATGTTAACAAAATGTATCTGTGTTAATTAAAATATACTTGTTAAAACAAATTAAGACTATTTTATTTGCATTGAGCAAACACCGAACTTATAAGCAACTAGCAATTAAAAAATCTATATCGAAGCTATCAAGACATATCATTCTTCATACATATTTTTTATTTTATTGAAATCTACTTATGTGTTTAATACACTGTTTACTTTTTTTGAACAATTTTTTTAATCTTATTTAAATCTACTTATTTTTTCATATATTGTTTACTTTTTTTTAACAATTTTCTTTATCATTATTTTTCTTTCAAGCCCTTGCTTGACTTATAGCGTTCACCAGGCCTATGCTCTCTTTGACTACCCCTTCAATTGCAGCCTAAGAAGTATCCACCCATAGAAGCTCTACTATTAGGCATTGATCCACCTAATAATAAATTATAGAATATAATTAAAAAAAACAATTTAAAAACATACACAATAACATTAGTTTATTCAATAAACTATAGAAAACCCATTATCAGTTATACTACATACACTCCAAAATTATCATGATAATTGTCCGTGGTTTGCATAAAACAACCACTGAAATTTTAAAAAAAACAGTGAGTTGTAATCTGTGGGAAAATTTAATGTTTTCCAAAATAAACGTGACCACAATTTTAAGGGGTAAAATAGTCCAATGAATGCGACACATACCAAAGATTTGTGTACAGGCGAATATCTTTTATCTTTCGGGAAACTGAGGTTGAGCAAGCAAAAGTGAGTGCACGACTTTCAAGAAGAAGTCACGCACATACAATTACACGGGCGGGAATCGGGATGGATGACGGTGTACGTGAAAGAAGAATCGTATAATCCCATTCCTTGTTTATTTCTGCAATCATCATTCAATGTCTTCAAATATGCACACCCAAGCCCTTGTGTTTTGGCCCCACTTTCACGTCTTTTCATTGTTCTCTCCAATATCTTATGACCTTTTACCTCTCTTTCTTTCTTTAATTTGCAAAATCAGTTCATTTGATTCAAGGTGTTCAGTTTCTAAATCTAATTATTTGTACATCTCACTCTGTCCTGTACGTTTGTACATCTGACTTTGTCCTATACTTATGTACATCTGACTTTGTTGTACACTATTTTTTAATTGAAAGAAGCAATTTATTAACAAGGATCCCAACTACGGTCAGAAGGGTGTTGCACCATGTTGAAGTCGTCTCCCAATACCCACTCCACACTAGGAAGACTAGTGTGAAGCCACTCCCCAAAGAATAGTTCTCCTAGTAGGAGAGTTAGGGGTGCAAATCAAGCAAAACCCTATGAACTTGTCATTTATGAGAGTATTTGCTCAATCACAATGATTGTTTGGATCTAAGGCAACATCCACAAGATAATTAGCTATCCATGGAGCAAGGGCCAAGACAACACCACACCACCATCAATATGATTGGTAAGGAGAAATTCAGCATGTGGCCAAATGTTCACAAGGGTAACATCAAGACGAACAATGCCAACTTTCACTTCTTATAACATAAGAACATTAGTTTTATTAGATTGGATATAATTTTTGAGTAGGTGTTTACAAGAAGGGATGATCAAGCCCCACATGTTCCATGACTAAATGATGGACTTCATTGAGTACAGTCTAGGAGGATTTCCTCAATAGACTGGAGCACATTAAACTAGTTCATAAGAAAACTATTTTGGCCATCCATAGTAGGTTCTTGTTTAATGGAGTCCATAGGGGAATTTTCATCCGGTGGTTCTTGAGAAAGATGATGAGGATGATGATTGGTTAGGACATTTTTTGAGATGGCGTGATTGAGTCAGTAGAGACATTTTTTCCAGGTTGAGGTGTTTATTTTTTTCCTTTTAGATGTTCTAGTCTGCAAGCATGTCACTACATCTTTAAATGAGTTGCACTCAGGATTACGTGGGGGTGGAGAAGAGAGGAAGGTGTGGAAGAAGAAGGTTGAGTGCTAGGAGTGGTGTTAAGGGGATTAGAAGAGGAAGGGTGAGCTGGGGGATTAATTTGAAACTCAAAATCAAGCACTGGAGTAGTACTACAGGTGTTATCTATAGCTGGCTGGGGAACTTTAGACTTACGAAAGGGGAAATTATGGATGAGATGCCCTTCTCTTTTGCAATAGAAGCATGCATTGGGCTTGTTAGGGTAGTTAATGCATTATTAAAACTCAAAACTAGGTCCTACCAAATTAATAAAGTTGGGAAGAAACTAAGTTAAGTCCATTTTGGTGGAGGCTCTATGGTGATTGTCTAAGCTATCCCATTTGTCAGAGTGATGTTTGCACCACACGACCTTTCTTAGTTGACCTACAATGTTTTGCAAGAAAGGACGAAAGGCAAGGTTAATAAAGGGAAATTCTACCCACATGGGATATGCACATTTATTAATACCTTTGGGGTGGAAATTGAGATCCCAATCTTGCACATAATAGGTTTGGACATAGATAATCCATGAACCATATTGAAGAACCACACATGAATGGCTAGGATAAAAAAATGTGCATGCAACATACCCCCTACCCTAACCACTAAAAGATTTGGTAGTCCATCCCTTAAGTTCCCAATTATTGTGTGCCCATTTAAAGAAGTCTTATTATGTGGGAATGCCTTTCAAGAAAAATAAAATAATCATTTTTGCCTTGCATTCTAAAATGCCTTCAACAATATCATCATGAAGTTCAAATGAAATGGTGCTACCTTCCTTCTGGTTGTCTTGTGATTCATTCTGATTGTCAGAATCACTATTGCATCAAGACTGTCTGCATCACCAATAGTTGGGCTCATATTTCCACATGGTACAACTATAATTATGGAAACAAGAGTCTAGATGCTAATGTGTGTTTTGTCAAAATTCCTTCCTAGCTTGTAGCTACCTCAAAACTGCCACATTCCATGGACTTTTTTCTTCATACCTTTTAGTTGGCTACTTAGTGCTAAGTGGGCTCCAAGGGGTGTTCTCTGGGACGGTTCGAATTCTAGCATTTTTTCTAGCCTTGATTTGCAAATCACATAGGGTTAGTGTTTTGTTCCCTCGTTCCCTACTTTCCCCACTATTCACTTTGTCCCACATTTCAATTAGCTCAATGATAATAAAAAATGTACTCTTGTAAGAGAGGTCACAAGTTCATATCTTGAAGGGTTAGGGTATGTACATCTTGTATTTGAAGTACAGTTAGGTATCTCGTATATTGTGAGTATGAGAAGTCTAATAGATCCAAAATAGATCACCTAACATTATGGACTATAAAATGAAATTTAATTTTAATTTTAATAATAGACTCTTACATCTTAGACACAAGAGAGTGGTTCTCTTGGTCATATATCTAGTAACTGACTTGGTATCCTTATAATCTTTGATACAGGAGAAGTAATCAACTTTGTCTCATGGAAACCGTCTAATCTTAGAATATAATATTGAGAGAACATATTGAGAACATCAAGACAAGTTGAAAATTAATGCTTGTAGAGATTAGATCCATGGACATAAACTAAATCCAGAAGACATATCAAAATTACACTTACATGATTGAATTTATAGTCAAGCATAAATGAGCCAAAGGCATAGACAAACATTAATTGATTGTAAAGCATTCATATGATATTATTTTATCTTTTATGCATCATTGACAAATCATATTGTCATTAGTCATAGTTATTTTTTTAAAATCTATATACATTCATTTTCCAAAGCATTTAATTAATTCACATCTATATTACAACTTCACAACATTTAATCTTTGCTAGATAGTGAATATGAAGGCTATATATTTATCTCCCTTAGTTTATGTACAAATGAATTGTATGCCTCGTAGTTTGAAAATGATGGTTAACGCTTATTTTCATTTTAGTGAACACTTCCATTCTTACACCCTTTAAGATTGTATACTATAATAGATCTTATTATTCAAATCTAGACTCTCTCTCTCTCTCTCTCTCTCTCTCTCTCTCTCTCTCTCTCTCTCTCTCTCTCTCTCTCTCTCTCTCTCTCTCTCTCTCTCCTCTCTCTCTCTCTCTCTCTCTCTCACACACACACACACACACACACACACACACACACTCACACATACCATTTCAAGGTTTGTTTATCCCATGGCTTATTAATAAGTCAAATCTTCATTTATGAACCTAAGTACTTGTCTTAACCCTAACATGGCTAGCAAATTGAGTGAAAATGACTCTCTTTCTAATATTAATACTCATAATGCTTATACTAGAAAGCATAACAAATAAACCAAGCTAATTATATGATTCTTATATAGCCAAGTAGGATATTTTCCTCTCTATAAAATTACTTATTAATGTTATGCTTAATATTACATATTTAACAAACTTGTATTCCCTTACATAGGGCATCAATGGGTAAAATTTATGGCACATATACTATTTTTAATATCTAGATTCTCATGGATTCTACATGTCTCCTCAACCATCATTTCATCCATTTTCCTAACATCTTGTAGCTACCACTTCTATGACCTCTACATCCCATGTTGTCACTCCTAGTGTTATCCATTCATTTTCCACCTCCACCTTTCCCTCCATTAGCATTCCACATCTACCTATTTTACCTTCAATACATTAAATTGAAATAATTTGATAAACTTAAGAAGAAAATGAATACTATATCTATTAATCCTAACTCTATTATATATAATCTTCCATATTGCACATCTCTTGCATTTGAATTTTTTACATATCTATTTTCTTGTACTTTTTGATACATTGATTTAAGTTAAATTAGGAAAGTTTGATCAATTCTAATGTTTATTTACAAGCTTTTAATGTTGCAAGTCTATATTTTTATATGAAGATAAAGTCTTAGCTAAATTATTTCCATGAACCTTAAGGGAATATGATATTGAATTATTATATTCCTTAGCTCTAATGTTTTTCATTTATTTGATGACTAGGCATAATTTCCTTATGACATTAAAATGTCAATACACACATTTAAATAATTGTGAGTTATTTGATTAAATGTTCCAAATATGATAGTGAGACATCTAATGCCTATTAATGTACTTACTATCATCATGTGGTAAAATGAAACATCAACTAGATGATGGTCAATTACATCCATTCTTCCTTAAGGACTTCTTCCTCCTATCAAGAATAGTGTTTACTTGAATAGTTTTACTTCATAAATTTGTATGCACATGTATGAAAGATTGAATTCAAATAGATCAAATAAAATGGTTTTAAAAATAGGGCCTCCCCTACTTCCTTCTACTTAATTTTTGAAGAATAATATCTTTCATAAAGGGATTGACAAGAAAGAGTTTAAAGTTATTGCCAACTAGGTGGGCACTGTTCAAATAGCATAACTTTCCAACCTCAAGGGCCTAGGAAACTAAAACATCTTGGTGAGCCACTATATAATGCACTTCAAACCTTACTAATAATGTTACCACCCTTCCTTTTGTACATCCTTTTAATCCCTCTAGAGGAAATTCTAAGAGTTATAATAAAAAAATATTTTTAATATCACCCAAGATGTTGACTTAGTGCGCTAGATTGCATATTTTAACCTCAACACATAAAAAATGATAGTTAAAAATGTATGATACCTATGCATGGGTGTTTGTGATGTGTGCAAGGATTTACAACCACTAAGAAAACCCTAAGAAGATTTATATTACTGTATAATGACATCTTCTAATGTAGTGGATGAGATAGGAAGGAAAATATCTAGTGTGCTAAAGGGGGGCAAGTCAATGGAGGTTGGTTTATTAACAAAGGTTGTATCTTCTATAGTGAATGTATTTAGGATTTAGGAATCTTGGTATTTATCTTAGAAGGAAGTCATAGGGTGTGAGAGAGAATGGACAAATAAATATATGAGCTATATTCCAATACAATTTCATATATGAGATATATTCTAATATGAATATTTGTAAATAACATGAACCTAGCTTGATTCAATCTGTACACATTCGCGGGGGCCAATCTTAATTCTAAATTTGGTCATTCATTATCTAAAGTAAAATTTGTGAGTGTGGAATTGAACTTTGAGCAATTTAATTAGTATAAAAAATGATTGTTGAAGTTGCATAAGATAATTATCTCCAACTAGTGATTATGTGTTGACTTGAGCATGAAATTCATTAACTTGTATACTATGGCATTGTATTTAAGGGCAAACCCTTATTCATTTTAGTCCATGAAAGATTCATCTAAAATACCAATCCAACTTAATATTCCTATTTACAATCATTTTCAAGGAGTGTCATAGAACACCAACATATATTGCAAACTTATATAAACATCCTAAGCATCATTGCACACTTGCTTATTTTTTCGATTATTTGACTAAACTATTGAATCAATGAGTTTTTGAACAAATGAGAATAATCCTATCCTAGCAAACACCTAAACAATGTTTATTGACACCACCCCTTTTAACATATAGATTTCATACATCAAGACAAACTTAGCATGAGAAAGTTCTTGACGTGAAATTCAACATTGTTCATATTTTTACATAGGTTCAAATTTACAAGTGTGAAACTAAACTAAAACATTAGACAAAGACAAATGCCATGTATATATGTATTCATTTGATCATTCTTAAATTTTGACAAACAAAGTAAATTCATGAACAACAGTCGTAAAAAAATATCTCCTTGTTGACGTAATTCCAATAATTTCCCTCACCGGGAACTAACTATTTATCTTGTGTATGCTCAACAACCTTTAAGAAAAGACTCTTGAAAAACCAATAAGGATAATCTCACACTAGCTAATGAAGACCCCTCCTATTAGAATTACTTAAATTGTGATATTGCTATCCTGCGTAATTTTTCCAGTCAAACTCATTGACCCATGTTTCATGAGCATTGGTTTACAAGAACCCCTCTCTCATGAGAATGAATGGAACACTTAACACTCATTGTATTTAGGTGATGCTCATAAGGTGAAGTGCCAGGACTTCTCGAGAGGTCACCTATCTCAATATTGCTCTAACTCAAATGTACTTGACTATAAAATTTCTTCCAAAATTAAGTCCACTTAACTCACTACCCCATTTACTATCGATTACTTAAATTGATTAATCAATATAATTATTCTACATTGACTTATCTTGTTATTATTATCAATATCTATATTTGATCTTATCTCAACTTTTGAGGTGTACCATTCTTTTGCTAATATTACATTTGATTTTACAAGAATGGGGAACATTAAGAATAGTGCAAGCGACACAATCAGTAGTTACCACAAAAGGTAAAACCACGCAACACCAGGGGCCATGCAAAACAGGTTATACGGAAAAAAGAGTAAAAAGAGAACTTCAGAAATTAATCATCTGTTTTCGGAGAGAGGGAAAAATAAATAAACACATTTCTTCACAGCTAAAAACAAATAAATAAAAAGAGTGGTGAAACTAAAAACAAAGTACCTCGAAAACTGTACAAAGTATGCCCAAACTCCAGATGATAAGCCTGCCTTCTTATCACTGACAGAAAAAATAAAAAGAAAACTATTTTCCTGTCTTTCTATGGAATAGAGTTGTATAAAAGTAAATATCAGTTTAGTAATATTAAAAGATAGTGGCCATCCCCGAGTCAAAAAACAACAGTGCTCTAAAATGAGTGGAGAATCAACTTCAGTGTTTTTAGGAACAGGTAAAGTATTGTAAGGCCATAATGATGAGATTTGATTGTTTGGTGTTTATTTCTTCCACATCCCTATGTGAAAGAGATTGCTCTTGAAAAGATAGGCAGGTATGAAGGACTCTTGAAAAGATAGAGGGAGTACCGAATCTTATGTGATATAGTGCCAATAATCTTAGTTTTGTTTCAATAAAAAATTATGCACTAAGGTATGAAGAGACAACGACTTTGTCACACTATTGTAATAAATCAAGGATTTATTATGTTTCAATTATACATAGGGGAAGAGCTCTCTTACTCGCACATCTTAATTTTGTGTATATATAGAGTCTAAACTATACATCGGATTTTGACAGCTTTTTTGGTTGTTTTCGTATGTAAGTGGACACCTTAAAAAACATTTTCTTGACTTTTGGGTGTTAACTAAATTCCTTGTACAGATCGTCGAGCGTCGAAGGGTAAAAAATTGACCATTTTAAATTGTCGTCTGATACCCACTCAAAGATGCACCAATAGTCATTCACTAAAAAATGTCAGAAACTTCTAGCTAAATGTCCCAGGAGTTGTACACAAATGTCCCAATAGTGGTGCACAAATGAGCCAATTACCAACTAAAAAAGCTAAAATATGATCGGTTGTTGGTACATCTGTTATCATTTTGGGTGTTCTTTTAAAATTAGTAATTGGAGGGGTAAAGTGTGCGTCGAGTGTGAGGTTATTAGAACACATTCAATTACTAGTGCTCTTCCCCTAACAATTAGAAAGATTATACTTAACTCAAACCAAAACTAATCCCACCATTTGTTTCTAATGTAGGATATGCATATCTCCTAATGAAATTAAATAAAATACAAATTCATATAAGACCTTCTAGTTTCTTCCACCTTAGTTGCTCATGAGCATTATCATTAATAATTTGGGATCAATCGATCATGTATTTATCTTTCCAAATTGTGTTAATGAAGGAAATCATCCGACAAAAAATAGGTGGTTCAAGTTTTTTACAATCCTATTTATTTGGTATTGAATCAATGCATAGAAAAAATTACATTAAAGAATGGATGCCCATAAACAACCAATAAAATTATAAATTGTCAATAGAACACAACTACAAAACTATCATTACAACACAACTGTAACAATCCTATTATCTTTCAATAAATTTATCACATACTCAATTTCATATTGAAGATCAATCCTTAATAACTTCTTCAAAGATCTTTGGTTTTTTTTGCACTTTTTAATCCACTTCTTGTGCTTTAACATTTATAATATGTTATTTGTACATTTATATTGTGATATTCGGATAGCCTCTTTATGGATTTGGATTTAATTTTTTTATAGTATTACTTCTAGTATTGGGTCTTCTAGGACTCTTCATTTTAAAGCGATTCTTCTTTTTTAACTTACATTGTAGTTTCTAGCACATACCATCAATAGTTCTGGACATCATAGAATAATGAAATGGAAAAAAGCTTTAGAAGTATACAACATAGATGTTATAAACCAAGGAAAAAAATTGAAGTTGTCAGGGTTAGTATAAACATAAATTTTAACGGATAAAATATAGATGTTGAATAAAAAATAGAGATGCGACAAATCGAAGTATATATGTTGAAAT
Organism: Chamaecyparis obtusa; assembly: GCA_027943335.1. Lineage (NCBI taxonomy): Eukaryota > Viridiplantae > Streptophyta > Pinopsida > Cupressales > Cupressaceae > Chamaecyparis > Chamaecyparis obtusa. The sequence goes on along the minus strand of BSBK01006828.1, from coordinate 64,172 downwards.
ACTTACAAGAATTAGAAATTAGCAAAGCATAAAAACACAACCAAGCTTCCAAAGCATGAATGAACTAAATGAAAGTAAGGTAGTGGAACAACTTCCTACACTAACCTTGAGAGGAGGGTTACACAACTTTTCAGATCTTTACAAAAGTTAAAGAAACTTAATAAAATAAACATGCATAACACAACACGATAATTTACATAGGGAAAACTCTTTAGAGAGAAAAAAAACCCAATTCCAAAACCACCCAATATATTATTTAGAAACCAACAATAGAATACAATATACTTATAGATGAAGCTTCTCATATGAGCATCACCATCTAGAGATCCGAAGGTAACTCAATAGCTATAAGACTCCTACACACAACCTCCATCTCACACATCTAATATAGAAGAGCTACAATACATGAAACCATTAAACAGTATTACGAAACAATGAACTAAAACTGCCCCAAAAATGGTGTCCAACTTATCTCTAATCCAAGATAATCTATGATGTCTCAAACACAAACCAACACGTGTAACTCTCTTTTACATCTCATTGATGTGTCCAACACATTTTTTGTTTCCCATTTCAAGAGATTCAAATTTTGGAGGCCATGACTTTTGATCTAGGAGTAGATGATTAATGAATCGTTTGAAGTGCTAGAAAGCTTGTGGAATGTTCTACCAGGATAACTTTGGCATGCTAGGTATAACCAATTTTGAGCCTATCTGATGTTTCTAAGTCCTTCAAAATTAATATCTTTGAATCTAGACATGATCTTGTAATGAAACTTTACTGACATGGTTAATTATCCAATCCATAGCTTTGGATATCGTTGTAATGCTCTTCCACAAAAAGAACCGAAACATAAACATATAAAACTCCATTAGAAACCAACTCACAATACCAAACTGCATAAACATATTAAGAAAATGACTTGGAGGAAATCTGAAACACTATTGATCTACTCCATTAGAGTACATTCCATTAAAAACCAAATGTATACATAATGCGGATGGCTACATAATATGCGTGGCTCTCTGGCCTTCAGAGCCTGATTCTTTCCTTCCTCTTGTTACATGCGTACTCGAATTGGGACCAGCCGCATGGCAATAAATTCAATCTCGGTTACAGTCACATTTTGGAACCGGCCGCAAGGAGATGAATTCAAACCAGCCCGTGGAGGACCCGCAAGCATGAAAGAACAGTGATTGGAAGTCGTCTGTTGGTGAGTTTTATTCAGCCATGTAAATGGGCATTGATATTAGTTTGGTGCTATTATATCGAGTTGATATTATTATTATGGAAATAATGGAAGAGTTTGAGTCTCTAAACAATGTCTATAAAGAAAGGTTGTAAAGAATTAGATGAATGGATTAAATTAATTAATTATATATGCATAATTTATTTAATCAATTAGTGAGAAGAAACGTTAGATTGTGACAATTGAACAAATAAGATTTAATCAATTAATTAGCAAAAATTATTAAATATGATTTAATAATTTGATTAAGGGAGGTTAGTTTAAGTATTTAAATAAATAAGATCAATATATTAAACTATTAGAGAAAAATAGTCTAATTAATTAAACATCTTCATTTAGTTAACTATAGATATATGTTGTGAGATTTATAATATAGATGCAATTTTTAAATATTAATAAAAAATAAGTTAAACTATTTTGATAATTTAAATTATTATTAAAAAATATTTAACTAATAATCTTTATTATTTAATTAAAAAATATTTATAAAAAAATTTAGATTCAACAATTTGTTTAAAATAAATTATCTAAAATTTATTTAATAATTTTAAAATAATCATTTTTTATCAAAAATTTCTTCAAAATAACTTCTTTGCTATTTTATTTTATTTTATTTTTCATCTTATCTTTTAATTGGGTTATATAGGATTAAATAGCTATTACATAAATAACTACTATTTGAATTAATTATACTTAAATATCATATTTAAATAATAAATTACCAAACAATTTCTATTTTTATTAATATTTCATTTTATTATTTGGAAAGATTCTATGGCATGATGTCCCCATCGATGTAATATGGAGAAGAAATGAAATTTTGTGTAGATTACACAAGATTTTCCTTCGTAAATGGGTAATTCCCTTGCCCAATAGTAATGAATATTGAAGAGACTTGTGAGGAGCAACAACAACGTCATAAAAAATTCTTTGAGCCCAGCAAACTTTATATCTTCATAAAAGTGGCTCTTGTTGACAAGATGATATTCAATTTGGCTATGGCAATGGTCATCTAGTATTAATAATTAATTAGGGAAATAATTCAAGAATTCCTTGATATTTATGGTATGGTAATGTGCATCACTTTTTTTTTTTTGAGATGACATATGTGGCAGTTATAATGTCTATTGTGATCTATTTTTTAACAATATTTTTGGAGGAAATTCGAGGAATGAATTAAATTAATTAATTACATAGACATAATTTATTTAATCAATTAGCAAGAAGATGTACCGATTAGACTTTTAAACAAATTTCAAGTAAGTTAAATTATTGAAATACATAGAGGTTGCATAAATAAGTCGATAAGACAAAAAAAAATTGCATTGAAAATCATTCCATATTCTAATATTCCAAATTTAGAAAAGTTTACAACTCAATCATTTATGAGTAATTTGACCAACTTGTCAAACATCGAGTACATCAATATAATTTTAAATTACACCATTTGATACAAGTATACCACAAAGGTCATAATCATGAATACATGTAATAGAATGTATTGTACAATTCATGTCTCCTTCAACCATCAAACAAATTTCTATTTGTTGTGCTCAAGATGAGAGTGTTGTCAAAGCACTTTTACAGCCCAACCATGGAGTGGTTAGCTCTCCTGGTGCTGAACTTGTCATGTTGAGTATGATGACCCTACACAAGAAGCTTAGAAACTAAAACTGGTGGATCAAATGGATCTGGTGCAATAGTGAGATATACTACTTTGATCAGAGCAAAACTAGCCTGTTCAAAACAGGCGTAGACATTCAAACATTAGCCTAATAGTATATTCCTAGCATATAGTAAAAACAATTTACAAAGACACTTCAAATAGAGCTTAACAAGAGCACCCTGTCACCGTTTGATTTTCTCTCAATTTAGGGATGTGGGTGTGCTCTCAAAACACTCAGAGCATGTCCCTAATGTAAATTAGGAAGGTTTATGATCAAACAGGGACCATAAGAACCCCATAGTGGCACAAAATCAGGTATAGAACCCCTGATTTTCCCCTAGATCCTTAAGGAGCCTAATGAAGCTAAAATGCAGATTAAGCTAAGAATGCCTATGCTAGATTGATTTTAAGCCAAATGATAGATGTGAGATGATGAAAATGCAATAAAAAAATGAAATAAACTAGATTAATCTATTAATACTAAGCTAGGATGTGAGTTAAAAAGCTTAGAAATGAACTAAATCTAACATTTAGGATTTAAGCTATGATGATCTAGATCTAAATTAGCATGATAACATTACTTAATATGATTATGTGAATTGGTATTTTTCTTTTGGGAAGTGAGGGTATTTATAGGTTTTGAGGAAGGGCTTGGGTTAGGAAGGGGAGTTAGGGTCAAAGTCAAGGTTAGGGGTAGAGTTAGTGGTATAGTTAGAGGTCAGGTTAGAGGGATGAGGGTTAAGGGTTTCTCACACGTGTGAGAAACACTAGGGAAATGTGTCTAGGGAACCAAGGTGGAAGAGGAGACATGGGCTTCATTATGAAGGTAAAAGAGCCTTAATGAGGGTGTAACGAGTCATTAACAAGTCTATAAGGCTCATTAATGAGGGGGTTTGACCAAAAGTCAAAGGAGGGTGGATTAGACTAAGAAGGTTAGGAATCACCTTCTAATCAGGTTTAGGAAAGTTTAGAAGGGTTAAGGGTTCTTTAGAAGATTTTAGGGTTTTAGGCTTTAAATAAATATTTAATTTATTTAAGGTTTGTGACATTATTTATCAAATAATGATTCAATAAATAGGGGGAAAATTATTTAAATTTGATTTAAATGCTTTTGGTTAGGGTTTCTTAATTAAATGTCTTTAATTAAAATAGGAGAAGGGATGATGACAATAAAAACTAATTAATTAATTAATGATGATGTCATCAGAGGTTTCTGCAAAATAAAATATTTTTATTTTGGCATAGGCATTTTAGGTGTCTACATTTTGCCCCTCTTTAATGCGATGCCACAAGTGGCATGGCGTCAAAGACAAGAAAATAAGATGCCCCAGGCTAGAATAGAAGATAAGGGGTTGTGCCCCCTCATGAAAATAACGCAAAGAGGAAACGTTGTGGAATTTTCTCAAAAATAACATAGAAGGGAAGGGAAAGGAAGACTAGAAGGGGGGATAAACAGACATCCTTCCAAGAGCAAAGATGCATGAATGCAATATGATGTGAAATGCAGGATGCAGGATGAAGATTTATGAAGGATGCAAGATACAAGATTTAATCTATATGATGCAGGATGAGGGGGATTTGGGGAGCTCCGTGTGTAAATGTGGAGAGCACAACCTAGTTTGATATAGAAATGCTAGAGACCTGCCAAGGTTACTGGGAACACAAGGCCTTGTCACCAATGTTGCATATGACTAACGTGAAAAAGACACGCAAGGGTTGCCCCAACATCACACATGAACCCAAGAGGAAGCATGGTAGAAATGATGCTGGAGAAACCAAAAACAAATGAAATTTCCCAAGTGCACCATTTAACCCAGAAGATCATATGTGAAACGTGCAAGGGTTATGTCCAACTGACTCGCAGGAAAAAAATAAAAGATCAAAAGACCTTGTCCAAAATTGCCCTCATTCGCAGAACACCATGATATAAAGGATCATGGTGACTTTGAGGATAGGAACAACAAGAAGTTGTAAAAGATAAACAAGATCCAAAGGACAATATCCAAGACCAAAGTGATAAACCCACAAAATTTCCTTTGCCAAGGAGAAGGATTGATTTGATTAATGGGGGGAAGATTAGGTCAGAACGTGAGGAAGGATACATCCTACACGGACCCAGTTTGATTAATGGAAGATTAGGTCGAACAAGAGGAAGGATACATCCTCAAGGACCCATTTGATTGATGAGGAGAATGTTGTGTTTGTTGGAAAATGATGAGTCAAGGATAATCATTGTGATCAAGGATAGTTGACAAAACATGTTGCTAAAGTACGAGGCGGGGTGTGACAATGTTATCTGATCAAAGTTGTTGCAGGACGGATGAGGATATGTAAAACTAGATGTGATGATATGTACAACTGACAAGGATATATTTACAACGGATATGTATAGAAGCTCACGGATTGGAATAGGAGGATCTCGCTATATAGGATATATACGGGAAGCAGTACGCTATAAAAGATATATATATGAAGCTTAGGAGGTGGGATAGGAACAGATTGCTGCATTGGATAGGCTTGAGGATAGAATACCTTGGGATTGATGTGCTAGCGGTGGGGATGGGGATTGGATAAAGAGGACTGGGATTGGGGATGGGTGGGGGATGGTATTTTGATATATAATGACCTGGTCCACTATGTATAGCACCTGTTTCTAGGTTTTCACCAACATACTTGTCCAAGGGGCTTGAATTACCAATTTTTCACCATTGGACAATTATTTTTCTTTGCTTTTTGTTTTTTACTTTTTTTTTTAGATTTTCCAATTTTTATGGATTTTTTGGATTTTATAGGATCTAGTTCAAGCATAGATTCGCTTCAGATGTATGATGTTGATAGGATCATTTAGGGGCTCACCTTCTGGTGTTGATAACTGATAGGCTCCGGAGCCAAAGCATGTTGTGACAATATAGGGGCCCAACCAAGTAGGTTTGAATTTGTCTTTTTTTTTCGATGTGCTTGTACTTTCTAATTTTCCTTGAGGACCATTATGACCTTTCTGATAGTTTTTGAAAAATTTTCATATGATAGTATGCAAGTTCGTACGACACAAAATAGACCCTGACATGACAATTTGACAATGCTCGTACGATAGTTGACACTAGGAATTTTTTTTGGCTTGTAAATATGACAATTCTCGTACAACAATAACCTACTCCTTGCATGACAATCTGGGGGTTCTGATACAACACTTTAGCTTTCTTGACAATTGTTGTATGATAATTGACAGGGTAAAATGACAAGTGACACCAGAAAAGGATTTTTTCTTCAAATATCAATATTTTGATGTTTATGGTCTTCAGTTGGTTTTCAAGTTTGCTTTCCAGGTTTCAGGATCTGTGTGTTTCAGAGTTTCTGAGGATGTTTAACATAGCAATAGGCTTGTACAATCATAGAAAACATGTGGGAACTGACTCGATGAATCAATCACACCTAGCTAAACCTAACAAGGAGAAGAGATGTATTACTTGCTCGTTGACTTAGGAACACACTCAATGACTCCTTAGAATATGATAGTCCAACAACACGCAATGGATGTTGGAGGCCATATTAACTGAGTACTAATGTCAAGGAGGGCTTGATATGACGAGTTTCTTGGGGTGATTACTATTCACCTCACACAAGCACTAAAAATCCTTCGAAGCTAGATCAGTGGTAATTAACTAGCTTTGGCTTTTAATCAAGGCATCCATTCACAACTATCTCCCATAGTCCCGCAAGCAGGATTGGGGTTGTTAACCCTATGAGTACTCAAACATGTGTAGTCTCATAAGCAAGATTGAAGAAGCTTCACTCTACACAAGATCTAAGCATGTTCATGGAATAGATCCAAGGAACAAACACAATTATGTTTTCTGAGACTTTAATCTCAAGGAAGCGTCAAATTTTATAGTGGGGTGGAAGAGTCACCTTAAGACTTGTCCCCACTTGGGTCATTCCCAGGAGATTTTTTACCTTAACCGGTAGACCCTCTAAAGGTTTAAATGAAATGTGAGGTTGGGGACCACAGTATCTGGGTTTCTGATTCTCTAGAAAGAGAAGAACATAATCCCCTAACCTTGTCCTTTTCCATATGCAAGACATGCCAAACAAATTTAATCCAGAGACAGTACGCACATTGCCAAGGGGGAGATACCTTCTGTGTTTCTGATTCTCTGAAAAGAGAAGAGCATAATCCACTCAATATCTACCACACTATCAATATGATGCACGTAATTAATTAACTATGTGCCTATGAAAAAGAGATTAACCAAATAGAATATTTTCTCAATGAAGATTTTGGCAACTTGCAAAATCACAAGTCAGAAATTGTTGTTGATTGAGCGTTCTTTGGCAAGCGATTTCTGATGGGTTTCCTGCAAACAAGGGCTTAGAAGACAAGACAAGAATAGGCCAAAAGGGTAAGCTTCAATGCTCAAGTCTTCATCTCACATCCTATAAAAAGCGTTTAGGTTGTCTAAAAATGATCACACCCCAACAAACAACAGAGGTCAGGATTAGTATCAATCAAATTTGAGGGCAGAAAACCTTAAAAAATGATCACAAAACCCATACGACAATTGAAATAGTGGTGTGAAATATTGTACAATAATATACATATACCCACACGACAAAGTTTCTCTGATATGACAATGTGCATGAACTGGTACGACACTTCAAGAATGTCGTTTGTCGTACGATAGACAATGACTTCTGAAACGACAATCTGCAAACTGTCATATGATATTCCCTAAAAATTGTACGGAAAATTTCAAAAATTTGAAAACTTGACCAAAAAAAATAAAAAAATTGATGAAAAATGAAATGGAAACCGATATCGGGCCCCACGGTGGGTGCCAGAAATGTGTGTGTGAAAATTGTACCTATTTAGAAGAAACAACACTTCAGTAAAACATTATAGATTAATGATAAAAAAAATAAACAATCAATGAATATATCATCAATTGGACCATTTACTGCCTTCTAGAAGACATGACCATGGTATTATCAGATTTGACTGAGATCAGTGACAATGCAACACCTAAATGAAGGATTTAAATGCAAAAAAAATTAAAATGAATGCAAGATTAAGTTATGTTTTTCAGATTTTCAATGCAATAACAACGATTAATCTAGATGAAATTGATCTAAAACTTGATATCAAATGAAAATGAAACTAAGCTATGAATGTAAAAACTAGAAAATAAATGATAGCAATTGAACTCAATGGATGCACAATCTCGCAAGAACTCGACAGTATAACTCTGTTGTTCTCAAAATTGCACATGATTTGTGAGGGACTAGGGGTCGTTTATATAGAAATCCAGGTTTGAGAACTCATGGAAAAGCCAAAAATCACTCCTTGATTAACTCTAATTGATTGGCAAGTAATTAGGGAATTAGAAATAGTTCTTGTAAAAATCATGCAAATCTGCTTTTTAACTCAAAATTGGAAATTGAGATCAGTCCAATCTGCTTTTTAACTCATAATCACATGTTGAATTTAGATCAGTCCAAGAGTTGATTTTGAGTTTAATTGATCTTTTGATTAAAATTAATTAAAGAGAGGTAAGAGACGTTTTTAATAGAAATAGGAGATTTAAGCATAGATAAATTAGAGATGTAGGTTAAGATGGATTTCAAGGCATTATATATAGTAATTGTTAAAGGGTTGTGGCATAGTTAGCATAATGTTATAATTTATTTGATAATTCAATAATTAAAGATATGTCTTTTGGAGAATATATTTTCCTTCTTTAAGAGTTTTTCTAGAGTATATCTTGTGTTAGCTAGTTATGAGTCTTATGTTTGTGTGCATAATTTTATTAATGGATACAAGATTCGATAGTTCTTCATTAGACCCTCCCACCATGAACATGCATTAAATGACATTAGAGTATAGTGTTCAAAACTTAAGGAGATTAAGTAGATGCTCTATGACCATGTTTCTTGAAGTAAGGTGGCATACAAGAAATTTATCAATAGATTTCCACCTAATATACAGTTGCAAGGGGTAATTATGGGTGGACCACAAAACCAAGGGTAGATTGTAACATGTATAGGGCACATGTTTCCATGAAGAGTATGAGTTGTCAACATTGCTATGAAGTTGGATGAGGTGTTGAAATTCGTAAGAGAAAATAAGATTAGGTTGGAAGCTCTGGAGGAATGTAAGAAATGAGGATGAAGCTCAAAAAATGATGATGAGAGAAATTTGGAGGAAGGTGCTCAAGAGGATGGTCAAGACTACAAATATTATAAAGAAGAGCCAGTGTAGGTAAAGATGTTAAAAGCTATTTCCAAAAGTGGCAAAAGACCTCGAATAGATGCTCCAAACTACTATAGTGATTTCAATACAAAATATTTGATCTTGATTAGATAAATGAGCTGGATGAATACTTCAACTATGAGGAAATTGAAGATCTTATGAGGGTTATGTTGGTGAAGACTAAGCTAAAAGGACATATTGTTTAGTAATAGTATAATGGAGAAGAAACAAAAAAGGAAAGGAAAGATTGATTGCACATTCAAAAAGGCATTTCATACTAATGGGTGAACCCACAATAGCGGGTTACACTTTTTTGCCTAAACACACACTGAACTCTACATTTTGAAAAAAACTCTCAGATTCAGATGCATATTGTCGTTAAACCATTTAAAATCAGAAGATGAAGTAAATTGGAGTCTTTTAGGATTTTCTGTGTGGATTGTAAATATATTTTTTATTTTTATTTTTTAATTGATTTGAATGGTTTTTTCTTTCTTCCACAAAAACTGGTATGTTGCTGAAAACGTCATTTTCAAAGAGTTACTTGGTTTTCATAGAGCATAACTTTTTTTTTCTAAAATAGATATCAATATGATTATTTTGAATTTAGTTTTGTAACATCCATATAGAGGGCATGCAATTTTTTTGACGATATTATCACGATTATTATATATTTTATTAACGTTTAAAGTTGACTAAACTGTAATTTTGACATACCTTGACTACATATCTTATAACTTGTCATGTATTTGTCCAATTTAATTTTTATTTTTTTGATAGAAAGAGAACTTCAATACCGAGGGCATAGATATTTTTTTAGAATTTTTTGTCTCTCATTTACTATTTTTCCATAAGCATCAAATATAGAGCTAGACATATGGTGAAATATCTATGTTTAGTAAAACTAAAAATACAAAGTCATAATAAACTTAATATATATTAACATTATAATCATTGGAAATATTTTGCTCAGTAGTACCTTACTACATAGATAGGTGCGAAGGAGACTCCATTGTCAGCATTTTAATAGGTGCGAAGGAGACTCCATTGTAGGTATGAATGAGGAGTATAGATGTTATATCATTGTTTTTCTATCTAAGAGGATTTGAGCTAACCATTTGTAATTATTTCCTTCAAATGGAACCTCTCAAGGCTTAAATCTTCATATTTTATTAAAAATGTGTTATTTTAGCAAAAATCAACATGTCTAAAAAAGTGTAACCCACTATTGTGGGGTCACCCTAATGGACTACATGAGCTATAACTATATTTGGAGAATAAGATACCCACCAATCATATGAGCTAGATAATGATCCTAAATGTGAGTAAACCATAATCAATAGAAGACCCTTAATGGAATTCTATAATGAAGAAGTATCGATACATAGAAGGAACTTATTTAGGAATGGACATAAAGTAGGAGAGTATCAGAAGAAATTATTAAAAATTTAAACTTAAAAGAGTAGAGACACTCAAACCCTTACACAATTACTTGGTTGTAGAGAAATCATAAGTTGATGGTCAATTGTAAATAGTGCTAGACAATATCATTTAAGAGAGTATGCTATTATGATGACATCTTGTGTGATATAATAAACTGGTGGATGTGTGTTATCTACTATTGGAGGAGGCCTTGCTAGTTTGGCAAGTGGGATATACATGATGGGAGAGGAAACACATAAATTGCAACTAGGAATGGCCAAAGAAACAAGTTAATGTCCACTAAAGAATAGAGAAGAACAAGATTAGGGAAATTCTAGGATGTTCTTGGCATTAAAGGAAGAATTTGGATAAAGTAAGGCATGAGTATTTTTTTTTAATTAATTACCAAGGAATTCAATACCTACACAAGTAAAAGGGAAGCACTAAAATATATCTCAAAGTTGTTGGAAGAATACAAGGACATCATATCTAATGACATGCTAGAATGTCTACCATCCATAAGGATAATTAAAGACATATCTAATTCTAGGAGCTAGTTTTCTAAATAAATCCTCTCATTTAATAACACCAATTGAGAATGAGGAACTAAATAGAAAAATGCACGAATTGTTAAGGAAAGGTCTGATGTGGGAAAGTTTGATCCCATGTGCACTACCTAGGTGTTAGTAACCAAGAAGGACAATGAATGGCTGATGTATATTCATCTCAATGTAATCAGTAAAATCATTATAGAATGTAGTTTTTCATTACCAAGGATGGATGATATCATATATTATCTAAGTGGAGAAAATAATTTCACCTAGATTGACTTTCACAATTCAAAAGACGACGAGGTCAATAGAAAATAACTTTCAAGACCAATGAGAGGTTGTATGAGCACCTTCTCACGCCCTTTAAGTTGGAAAATGTGTTGAGCACATTTATGTGGTTGATGAATGAGGTGTTAAGGAAAATATTTGGTAAGTACATGTAATATATATTTGGATTTGAAATATATTTTTTTAATAACACCAAATAAAATTTATAACACATTGTTGTAATTCTGCAAATGTAGAAAGAATAAAAGTTACTACTCAATATGAAAATCGTAGTTTCAAGAAGGAATAACTAGTGTACACATGGTATTTATGATCTCAAAAGAAGGTTTGAAGTTGGACCGAAAGAAAGCTTTTGATGGTGTGGATTGGGCTACACTAGTAAATGCATGGGAAGTAAGATATTATCATGCTTTGGTATGTTTATATAGGAAATTCATTAGAAAATTAATAATATTTGTTCATACTAATGGAGAGAATGAGAGGAGACGAGAAGGGATTTAAGTCAATCTCAAGAGTTCAAAAGAGCTTAGAGCTATTGAAGAGAAAAGTAACCAAAAAAAAAGCAAAATTCCATTGTGTACAATGATAGATTTGAATTTACTAGTTCAAGATTACAAACTTGTCATTTGATAGAGCATGTAATTAGCATAGACTATACATCACTCATATAATAGAAATATCTCATTTCTCTAACACATTCAAGTTTGATATGGAAAATTCTCATTGTTAACATACATAGATTCTATTATATTTAGTTATTAAGCCGAGAAGGTAACTATACAATGGCACCACCATTCTTATATATATATCATCAAAACAAAAATGATAAGATTGTTGTTTTCTTCCTTATCCAATCAGAAATGACAACTTTCCTTGTGCACGTAGATTATTATTTGTATAAAAAAAATTATGAATACTAAAGATTTTAAATTTGATATCTCTTAATGTCTTCTACATGATTTTTATTCAAAAATAAATAAATATAACAATTTAAGTACCATCATTTGTGATATTGCTATCATGATTCAACTATGTAATTTGTGAGTCAAACTTGTTGACCTGTATTTCATGAGTAGTGGTTGACAAGAACCCATCTCTCATGAAAATAAATAAAACATTTAACAGTCATTACATTGTTAAAATTTAGACAGATAACATGACATAGTTTCCAATCGCAAAAATTACTAAAATTTTTTTTATAAACAAACTGATGTTTTCTTTCAATTGAAAGTAAAAGGTGGGGAGTTATAATTCGTAGGAGATTTTAAAAACCATGATCGTAATTGATTGTAAAACTCCATACTCGGTAACAAGATTTGTTAAGGCATGCTTATTATCTACTAGTAAATTCAAGTTTACTTCACAACCAGATGGTAGTACGCAAAAATTAATGGATGTGTTCCAACATCTATATTTATTTAGTTTTTTTTTCCTGGTGTGAAAGAAGTGTTGTTTAAAATAGAGAGAGCCCACATATAGTGGGATGAAGTTGTACGTTGAAAGAATGAATTAGATTACTCACTGCACGTACTGCTGAGAAATGTTGCTTCAAAGTTTTGGCAGTGTGCACGTACTTGTTGAAACAAGGGTTGTACATTGTATATGACACCTCCAATGCTTCTACAATTTGTCCAATCAAGAAAGGGTCTCTTCATATTCAATTATCATAGCATAAGAAAAATCATTTCACTACATTTAAGATAATTTTTTTATTGTGGTATTGGAGTGCTTGTTTCTATAGAATTGTTGTAAAATATATTTATTGTATCATTATGTTGAAGATGTTTACTATGTTGAAGATGTTTTTTATGTAAAGGTGTGAATTATATTTTTAATCAATTGTTCAAGAGAGGTAAAGTGATGCAAGATGATTGAGAAAGATCTAGCAATTCACCATTTTTCTAATTCTAGAATAAATAAATTAGGCATAAGATATCTTAAGTTATAAGATAAGGTGAGGGAAAAAGGCCTTTTATGGCTTCAGAGTCCCCTCAATACTTCTAATTTGCAATGCTCGTATATTAGAGCTACTATATTTGACAGAATGTTTAATTGTTTTTATTTTATTTTATGGAAGAAAAATATGAGACAGTATAGCATACTCACATTATGGCTCAATAGTGACTAGACTTGGCTCAATCACTACTTAGTGATAACATGAGCATGTAAACATGCTCACATTACATGGAAATTGAACTAAAAAGTAGTTTTAGCAATAGTGGATGGGTTATATGTAATTTCATATATATAATACACTAAATATTGATGAATTTAACATGTGTTTACACCACCAATGTCTTGTTGATGACCTAAGATATTTTGTGTGCTCATATGAACACTTTTGTGCTTATAAAAATTTGGCAACAATCACACACCATTTTTTTTATTGAGTTGTATCAAGTTTGGATTGTGGGTAGCACTTTTAAGAGAGATTAGTTTTGATTTCAATCTATCCATTTGTAAAATAATGTGTAGGGAGGTCAACAACCTGTTTGAATTGTTTTTTTTAGTTTAGGATTTTAATGAAAAATATTAAACCTTAAAATTCAATAAATTATTTTAAAAATTGCATATGACTACTAATCTTCCTTTGCATATTTGTTGTTTTGAATGAAATGAAGATGTGTGTTGGTTACTTGTTTTATGTTATCATTAGGTCAGTTTATTTTTGTACTAAGTATTCTACTAATCATATAGCTCATTGTGGAAAAGATGGCCAGGTATTCTCCCACCGATAGATTTTAGTAATTTTTTTTCACATTTTTTATTATTATCTCATAAAGACTCTTGAGATGAGCTACCTTTTAAGTAGGGAAATGAAATTTTTGATTTCATCCTATACTATTCATTGTTTGATTAAAAAATAAATAAATAAACATTTTATTACATTATAACAATTGTCCGTGGTTTCCATTAAAACAACCACTGAAATTGAAAAACAGCGAGTTGTAGGTAATCTGTGGGTAAATTTAATGTTTTCCAACATAAACGTGACCATAATTTGAGAGGGCACGGACAAATGGAATGCGACACGTGAACCAAGATTTGTGTACAGGCGAATATCTTTATCTTTCGGGAAACTGAGGTTGCGCAAAAGTTAATGCACGACTCCCAACAAAAGTCACGCACGTGCACGAGCGGGAATCGGGATGGCGGTGTACGTGGAAAAGAGAATCGTATAATCCCACACAGTCCTCCTTTCTGTATCGCCACGTACCACTTCTTTGACACATCCCATTCCTTGTTTATTTCTCCAATCATCAATCAATGTCTTTAAATATGCAGACCCGTGCTCTTATGTTTTGGCCCCACCTTCTGTCCTTTCACGTCTTTTCATTGTTCTCTCCAATATCTTATCACCTTTTACCTCTCTTTCTTTCTTTAATGTGTATTATCATCTTCTGTTTCTAAATCTAATTATTTGTACATCTGACTTTGTCCTAAATTTGAGTTAGCTTAATTATAAAAAAATTATAGTCTTGTAAGAGAGGTCATATGTTCAAATCTTGAAAGGTAAGGATAGGTAAATCTCATATTTCATAGGGTCGGTTTAGGTGCTGGTATACCAAATGCTGGATATAGTCAATTCTGGAAGATGCTGCAATTCTAGAAGTTACAAATCCTAAAAATGATTTCCGGAATATGGGCTCACCCGTTTGGTTCACCTGGAAGATGACTGAGGAGATGCATAAGGAATTTTAATTTCTTTGAATATGGTCTGTATATGTATGTATATATACACACATGTGTGTATATACATATGCACACATTTGTGTATATATTCACACATTTACACACGTGTGTATATATACACGTGTATATATACATCCTTATAGCAATATAATATACATCCTTATAGACATGGATCCCACAAAATATTAAATTAGGTTTTATAAAAATTGGAATTGGAATTTGAAATTCCAATTCCACCTATTTGAGTGGAAGATGCAAATGCCTATTTTGGGGCAAAATTGGAATTTTGAAATTCCAATTCCAACTTTTTGGATGGACACAAACATGGAATTGACATTATCCGGAATTAGATAATGTCAATTCCAATCTAATTCCAACCCCAAACAGACTTAGGTCCTGTTTGGTTGAGGAATTAGAATTTGACTCAAAACCTGAATATCTCAAAACCTTATTTTGAGATATTCAAGTTTTGAGTATTCGGACTGAGAAGATGATTGAGAGAATCCATCTTCTGCGTTTGGTTGCCATTTTCAAAATTAGAATTAGAACTTAGAAATTCATATTTTTGTGTTTGGTTCTACAATTTTAAATTGGAATTGGAATTACATTATCCATTTTTGTCTTTGGTTCTACATTTTGAATTAGAATTGAAATTTGACAAGAAAAATTTGAAGTTTTTTTTAATTATTATATAATATTTAATTTATTGAATGGTTAATATCTAATATTTTTATTTGAAAATTAGAAATATAAATTTGGATGAATAAGATTTTTTACAATAGAAAAACAATTTTAAAATATATAGCTATGATATACAATATAAAAATGTAAAGATTACTCTTGCCTAGATGTAAATTGATTTATTTATCTTAGTTCTAAAAGTAAACTATCACTAATTTATATAACTAAAAAGTCATAAATTGTTATGAATTATAGCAAAGGGCATGCCTACATGAGCTATGGTTATGTCGTTTCATCTTTCCCATGTGAATTCCTTAGCAATGGATAGGGCAGGTTGAAACATAGAGTCGTTATTCTGTGTTTATCGTGCTTTGTTTTAATGAGAAGAACATTTGATTTATCATTTAATGCCGCTCGAACCCCTTTGGTTTTAATAGAAGATTGTTTTCGTTAGCTTTCCAAAACAAAACAAAAAAACTATGATTTTAAAAATTTCATTAGTAATATTCAAGCATCTGTCAATTTCGTTGTTGCTGCTAGTCAGTTGAAGACACTGCCTACCAAAGTGGAAGACACACTGCGGAAACAGACTGCCAATTTTGGTATGGGAAGTCATCGGACCCGAAATCATATAAAATGCAACCTATAAAAAATGAATCCGGCTTTTATAATTTGAATTCCACCTATTTGAGTGGAAGTGGAACTTCTAGAAGTTCACCAAAAATGAGGATTCAAAAACACAAACTAGGTTTTGAATTTTGCAATCCAAACCATGGATTCAACTCAAAACCGAAAAACCCACTGCCAATTCCAGTCGTATTCCCGCAACCAAACAAGGCCTTAGGTATTTCACATATTGTGAGTATGGGAAGTCTGAGTAGATCTAAAACAGATCACCTAATATTATGGACTATAAAATGAACTTAATTTTGACTTTAATAATACACTCTAATTACATCTTAGAACTATGATTTACTATTTGTAACTTATTATAATTTAGAACATTCATTGAAGAATTACATTACACAATCATCAAGGGCATCTTACATGTTAGAATGTGGTGCTCTTGGTCATATATCTAGAAATTGACTTGGTATCCTTATAATCTTTGACATGTAAGAGAAGTAATCAATTGTCTCATGGAAATTGTCTAATATTAGAATATATTCTCGAGAGAACATATTGAGAGCAGGAAGAGAAGTTGAAAAGTAATGCTTGTAGAGATTAGATCCATGGACATAAACTAAATCCACAAGACATATCAAAATTACACTTACATGGTTGAATTTATAGTTGTAGAAATGAGTCGAAGCGATCAACAAACATTAATTGATTGTAAAGTATTCATATGATATTTGTTGATATTTATGCATCATTGAAAAATCATTTAGTGATTTGTCATAGTTTTTTTTGGCTATGTACATTCAATTTCCAAAGCATTTAATTTATTCAAATCTAAAACAACTTCACAACATTTAATCTCTAGTAGATAATGAATATGAGGGCTATATATTTATCTCCCTTAATCTATGTGTTAGGAATGAATGCTGAAGCCTTTGGCAATCATTTTGTAGCAGTCATTGTTGCATTCATGACTATGATTGTCATTGATGTCAACACAGTGATATTCTAGAGTTTAGCAGAGAAGCATGCACAGTTTTGTTTTGCGCACATGCTTTATTGCAGATTGAGTTATGCGCAGTTGATGGTATGTTATTTGGTGTGTTATTAGCCTATGGTGAAGAGCGCAAAAAGAAATTCATTTATTCATGGAAGTTACAAGCATTTTGGTGGAAGCAGTATTCTGGCAGTGTTCCTGAGTAGCAGTTTTTGGTAATCAGAGGATATCTCTTAACTAGGATGGAATTTGATTCTGGCAGTTAAAGGGAAGTTTGAGACTCATTGGTGGTGACGTGGTTCATACTGCAAACTTCAAGGTTGCACAATTGGAAAGTTATTGTATCTGGAAGCTGACAGTTTTATGTAATTTTGATGTAGCGTGTTGAAATAATTATTTTGTATTTGCATGCCGACTCATTTGTAATTATTTGAGTGTGGTATAAAGGAAGGAATTTTTTCCTTGTTGTAATATGGGATTGTAATAGTTATGATATGAAATTGTGAAAGTTGTGATGTGAATGTATGCATGAAGTGAAGAAAAGAGCTAATTCAGTGATGAAGGAAGACTTGTGAAGTACAAAGATCTGGATTTGTGATCTTGTGTAGTAGAGAGTGCGGTTTTGGCAGAGTATGAAGGAGGTAACATATTTTATATTATTCTATTGAATAATCCTAAGATTTGTTGGACAGTGAGTTCAGAGATCTTGCCTTGAAGCTATTTGGGTAGTGGGTCCTTCTGTCTTCCATAACTCCTAACAGGGTTAGAATCTTTTAACAGGGATTCAAAATCTCCTAACAGAGATTCATATGTACTGAATGTATTTCATAAGACTCCTAACAGGGTCCATCCTCTAACAAGGAACTTTCATATTAGTGCATCATTTTGTGAGCATCATTCCCACCGGGGTTTACTCTTTGATCAAGAGGTTCCCTAGTTAACATATCTTGTGTTATTGTGTCATTGTGTATGATTATCTTTCTATGGTTGGTTACTGATTATATAGTTCAAAGTTGTTGAAGTTGATATTGAAGTTGATAAATGGTTTAATTATCAGATAACTGATTCACCCCCCCCACCCCCCCCCCTCTCAGTTATCTTGGGGATCTTTGCTTTCTAACAATTGGTATCAGAGCGGCAGGTCCTTGAAAGAGAAGTTTAACAACTTAAGGAGATCTATGGCGAATTTCAGGAAAGAAAGCCCTAAGTTTGATGGAGTAAATTTTGACAGCTGGAAAGAAAAGATGAAGACACATCTCTTGTGTTTAGGACTAGGTTATTGGTTGATTACAAAGAATGAAAGGACTATAATTGAAGAAGACAATCTTGAAACAAGTACTAAAGATGAGGTAGATCTATTCATGTGTAACATACTTGCAAGAGAAGCACTTTATCAGCACTTCCAGAGAATGAATACAGTCAGGTAAAAGGTTTAACTAGATCTTATGATATTTGGAAAGCTTTACATTCTACTTCTGAAGGTGATGAACATGCAAAGAAAGCTAGGTTACATAATTGGATTTGTGCATTTGAAGACATAAGAATGATGGAAGATGAATCTGTTAGAAGCTATATTGGTAGGATATCAGAAATTGTTGCAGGAATAAAGTCTTGTGGAGGTGAAAAGATAGAGAATGAAGTAATATGGAAGATTTTGAGAACATTGACATGGGTATTCAGGCAGACTACACAAATGATTGAACAAGTGATACCTTGTACACCAAAATTTTAAAGAGAGACTCTTCTTGGAAGATTGGAAGCAGCAGAGATGAATTTGAAATTATCAGGAGAACTACCTAGAGTGGAGACAGCATTCAGTGCCCTTAGCATCAGACCTACTTTGTCTAGAAGTACAAGTGTGAATGGAGATTATGCCAGCAGTAGCAGATCCACATCTGATGAAGATAAGAAGATTGAAGAAGGTATTGCCTTGCTTGTGAAAAGAGAACCAGATGGTAAGAAAATCTATAAATGTTGGACATGTCAAGAATATGGTCATTTTGCATCTAAGTGTCCTAAGAGAGTTAAGAAGTATAGAAACAATTTTAAGCCTAGAAGATCTAAAGAATGTTATTATGCAAATGATGAAGAAATTGAAGCTGGAATTGAAAGACATTTGAGTGACAATGATAATGATAACTTTGATGACATAGGATTTGTAGCAATTAAGGAAGAAAATTTTGAATCTGATATTAAAGAAGAAAAAGCCTTAGTTTCCCAAGTTGAAAAGAAAGCTGATTGGATTATAGATAGTGGTTGTTCACATGATATGACTGGTGATAAAGGAAAGTTCATAAAGTTTAACAATTATGATGGAGGAGTTGTTAGAGTTGGTAACAATGCACCTTGTTTGATTAAAGGTATAGGATCTATTACTCTTGATGGAAATACTAATACTGATGAAATTTACTTTGTTGATGGATTGAAACATAATCTTTTGAGTGTTGGACAATTAGTTGATAAGGGATATCAAGTTTTGTTTACTGAAGAAACTTGTGTGATTAAGGATAAAGATGGAAATCTGATTGGAACAGGATCTAGAACTAGAGGTAATGTATTTCAGTTGAACCCTACTGAGATGACATGTTTGATGACTAAGATTGATGATAGTTGGTTATGGCATAGAAGGTTCTGTCATATAAACTTTGATAATATTGTGAAAGTAAGTTCTACACTTGCAGTAAGAGATTTACCTAAGATTATGAAGCCTACTAACTGTAATACCCCAAAAATGGGCTATAAGTTCATTAACCTCCTACATCGAAAAATCGAACAAACGAAGTCCTAACTTAAGGCACATCTGAACATCATCAAATCTAATTGATTATCTTAAATTTTGCATCAGGGAATATTCCTAGCAATATTCCTAATCATCATAATTATCTTTAATTTTATAATTATTTGGCAATAAATCACATTTATCCTAAAATTTGATTAATTGAATATTTTCATATTTAATTAATTAGATTTAATATTTGCCACTTAATTGTGTAATTAAATTTAATTCTATCTATTATTAATTGTATTATTTAATTTTGACAATAAATCTAATATCATATGAATAATTGATTAAATTCTTATTTAATTAATTAAAGCAAGTTGTCATTATTTAATAATATAGTTTTTAATAAAAGTTTGATTAAATAATTGATTAACCCATAAATCAATTATTTTATTTTTAAAAGTAGTTAAGTTGAGCATAAATCACTTTATTATTAAATTAATTCATAAATAAAACATGCAGTTGAGTTGATATCACAGACCTTGGTGGAACAAAACTTTGTCTTAGCGTGTCGGATTAATCTGCTTGCTTTGTTTGGGTTAAAAGTGAAAAGGTGTCAAAAACCTTGGATCTGGAGCCAAGTCCCCTTGCGGTATAAATCTGTGAGTCACCTTTAGAGAGGGTTAACCGTAACGGACAATCCCTTCACAGGGCAAACTGCGTTGACGGAACCTCAAGCGGTAATAGCCATTTTTGCCATGGTAGTGACAGCCGCTATATAAATGTCCTTGTGGAAGAAATCTCCATGGGTATGGTTCATTGTTGGGTTGTCAGATCTCCCTAGCAGCTCTTGAAGATTAAGTTCTCGGACTGTGTCAAAACCCTGGTGCGCCAGGATTGGAGTTCACCCCTTTGGATCATAAAAGCTGCAGAGTCAAACCATTACTAAAAACCCCAGAGAGGTGAATTTTTCACTTTCAGGTATATGTGTGTTATTGCAAAACTTTTCAGAACATACACAATTAGTACTCTCAGGGATTAGCACAATTTGGTCACTTGATTGTTCATGCACAAGGTTGCTTTTGCCCTTGTTCATTGTTTTCAGACGTGCTTGGAATCACTTGCTTGCTGTTCTACGTGCTTGTTTATCTACTTGGCTATTAAAAATGATCAAATCTGGTATAACCTTCAAAATCTGGACAGTACAATTTGCAAACAATCCAAAACTGAAGACCTTAAATTTTGCAAAAATTGACGTAAAATCTTTCTGGAGTCAAAAGTCATTTCAAGAAGTCAAAAGTCATATGAGTTTTGTCAAGTGTCATTTCAGTATTGCCCATCTGTCGTACGATTGAGAACCCAGTGTCGTACGAGTTTTCAAACCAGCAAATTCAAGAAAGTCAAACCCCTGTTAGCAACTGTCGTACAAGTTTTGTCAACTGTCATTTCATTGCTACCCAACTATCGTACGAGTTTAGCAACTGTCGTTTCATAGACTACCCAGTGTCGTACAAGTCTGCAGAGTGTCATTTGGAAAAATTTGAGAGTTTTGTCATAAATTTTCAAATTGCAAGATATCCAATGTTTTCAGCCTAGTTCCAGAATCTATCGAACAAAATCACTGTGTCAAGAACATATCAGTAGCTATCGAGAATTAGTACACATGTCTCAAAGAATCAGTACACATGAGGAAGAAATTCTGATCGCCGCTATGATGAAACAGATACATGCTATGCAAGTCCAGCTTGACAAACTTGAGAAAGAAAAGGAACCTAAAGAGTTCTCCATGGAATCTCTATACTCTTTTCCATTTGATAAAGACTTGTACATGTCACCATGCCCCCAAACAAAATTTGAGCAATATGATACCTCTTCCACAGAGAGTGACACATCCAGCTTTGGAGACTATGATGACTATGATGACAGACAATGTAATGATACCTATGACACCTCTGTTCCTAAGAGTCCTCCTCGTCGTTCGTTCCTACTTACTACAAATGGGCCATCACATTGGATAGATCGTGATGGTGATCCATATGATTCTGATTTTGAAAGAGATTTTGATGGCTTTTGTGGACAATACCTTGATGATGATCCATCTACTACTGCTGAGGACTATAAAATACATCGTGCTAGCTTGAAACGTCAATACTATAAGGATCTCTCCTCTAAGAACTCTCAGGCTGAAAATAAAGATTACACTCTCAAGCAAGATCATGTTAATGTTGGACCTTTGTCTTGTGATGGTTCCCTTCCATCCCCTACTTCCTCCAATACCCATACATTTCCTAAAGCTTCTGAGTCTTTCACATCTTTCATAGAACCTTCATCTGACACAAGCCCTGATACTTTTCATGCGGTTCCCTATAGTTATCCTCCAAGACTACCTCTTAAAGAAACTCAAGCTAACCTTCACCTAGCTGCAAATACTTTCAATGATGCTAAACCTAAAGAGCTTAAGCCTTCGTATGCTATAATCCCTACTTCAGCTAGTCCTCCACCATCTCTTCCAAAGTCATCCATACAATCCCAACATGCTTCCTTGTCCTTAGAAGTGGCTCCATGTCAAGAGGACTCTAAAAATGATGAAGAAAAGAACATAAAGAAAGATCAAGATCAAGAACCCTCCATGTCATCCACTCCTTTTCACGATGTCTCTTATCCGCCTCAGGGTTCTTTTGATCCCGTACCCCCTTTTTCATGCATTCCACCATGTCTTAAGTCTTCGCCTAAGCAAGATCAAGCTACTACTTACACTGTTGAGCTTATTGACAATCAAAATAACCTTACTATGCTTGCGCTTTCCAAAGATGATACTTCCATTAAGGTTGGTAAAAATGGTGTTCCTTCCAATGTTAAGCCTATTGAAAAACAAGAGAAAAATTATGCGCTGGTGCTATCCAAAGATCCTTGTCAAGATCAAAGTCTTCCATCTTCTTATTCTACCACTCCATGTTCACTTCCACTTTCTACTCTTCCTAAGTCTTTGCAAGCTTTGAACAATCCTATCAAAGAAGGTGCTCATATTCAAGATGTACATGATTCTATTGAAGATCCTAATGCTCACTCTAAAGATGCTGATATCCTTGGTTGTCATATAGATGCTGATGAACTTATTGATTATCCTTTTGCATCTTCCACTTCCATCCTTGGACCTCTTCCACCACTACAAAGATCTTCACGCCTTCCTTCCATCTTGGGTCCTTATGTCCCTTCACTTTCCCCTCCTAACTCTCCTAATTTGCCATCCATCTTGGGTCCTTACATACCTCCATCTCCCATCTTTCCTCAAGATCAACATAGATGCATACCCTTGAATCCTTTTCATCCACCCACCCATCTAAACTAGTCATATCCTCCCTCTTCCACAAGTCCCAAGTCTTTTGGAAGTAACTTGAATGTTCGATACAAGAAAAAGAAGCAATACAAGAATCCATCAAAAAAAGAAGATCACCATGTCTCCTCTAATAGACATGGAAACATAAAGTCAAAAGAGATATCTAAGAAAAAAACTACAAACAAGTATGGGTTCCAAAATCCATTATTTGAAGATATTATCTCTAAATCATCAAAAGGAAATAAAAAGCCTACGACTATATGGATTCCAAAGTCTCTCTTGAAAGAGTCTGGTGTTGAGCAAAAAGTGAAGTTGACATTCAAGCTTCCAAAGACTTCCACTACATCTCCTTCCAAAAATATTCCTCCATTTCATGCGCCCAAACCTCAACCTCTGCTATCCATTCGCCATATTCCTTCACGTATTCCTTCATTCATGTTTCCTCCACCCTCTCTCCACCCTTCAAGGTGTGTGTTTACGTTGATCTTGCCTTCCTTTCCATCTACCCTTTCACAATCCTTCCATTCATTAACCTTCTACCTTCTATCCTTTTTCCTCATTTGCCTATTCCTCCTATCTTCCAACCTCACTCGCTTTACATAAAACCCTATCCTCCATTTTTCTCTTCCATGTTCCTTTCCCTATCAGCATCTTTGAGCATATCATTTTAAATCCTTGGCATATCATGGTTTATCCTTTCAAGGAGCATTATCTAAAAAGCTTGCTTTCTTCCAAAAAAATAAAATAAAATAAAATTGAAAATGTGCCTTGGTGAAAACCTGGAAACAGGCACCTTGGTAGCAAAAGTAAAGAGAAATAAATTCGTCCTATGGTGAAAACCACTTCCTTGTGGCACCTTGGATAAGTACCATGATGAAAACCTAGCAATCAGGCATCATGCGTAGTTCTTCTACATATTTCATCCATTCCATCTTCTCTCTTTGATCTTGACAATGTTGATCTATACACGAATATTTGGCTCTTTTGTGAGCTATCTTACGGTGATCTTGCTTTCATTCCTTCCATGTTTAGCCTTCATATCCATCTTCCTCCATTCATTTTCACCTATCGCTATCCTTTTCCCCTTTGGTCTTGATCTAATTTAAAAAAAAAAAGAGAGTAAAACACAGTGCTATGAAGCCTCTTGACATGTCTACTCCTTTGGATTGCATTCTTTCCTGCTCTTGCACTACGCTTTTGTGACTTATCCTATACTAGCCTTTCCCTACTTATCCAAATATGCTTTACATGACAATTTTTCCTTAGCTTGAGTATTCTTGAGGAGTTTTCCCTTGAGGATTTCTTCCCTTCATTATCCTTTATTCTCTTGTCTTCCATCTCTTCCACTAGCTTGCCAATCCCTCTTGTTCTCCACCTTGCTAGACATTGGGACTGCACGATATGATCTTGCTTGGGAGTTTGCAATAGAAAAATATGTTATCAAGTATACCTAGTATTAGAACTAGTATCAAAACAATTATCAAAATCATTATCAGAATCAGTATTAGAACCAGTATCAGAACAATTATCATAATTAGTATCAGAATTAGTATCAGAACTAGTATCAGAATAATTATCAGAATTAGTATCAGAACTAGTATTAGCACAAGTATCAGAAAAAGCATCTCATGATTAATCCAGCTCTATGGGCCTACAGAACAAGTATCATAACACCTACAGGGGCTACACCTTTTGCTTTAGTTTATGGGTCTGAAGCGGTACTGCCTATTGAGGTTGAAATCCCATCACTCAAAATCAGAATGCATGGTCTAGTAACTGATGATGACTACAGAGTGTCTAGGTTACAAGAACTGGAACTACTAGATGAGCACAGACAAGCAACATATGATCATCTCAGAGTATATCAGAAGAGAATGTCTCGAGGCTACAACAAGAAAGTCAGACACAGAGAATTTTAGGTTGGTGATCTAGTCTTGAGAGAAAATCCTAAAAATCAATCCCATCGAGAACGGAAGGGGAAATTTGAACCCAACTGGCTGGGTCCCTTTGTTATCACTGCTACTTTTGGCTCTGGTGCCTATCAACTCTCAACGACTGAAGGAGAACAGCTCTGAGAACCAATCAACGTTCTCCATTAAAACAACCCCTGAAATTGAAAAACAGCGAGGTGTAGGTAATTTGTGGGAAACTTGAAAAAGAGGGCACAGACAAATGGAATGCGACACGTGAACCAAGATTTGTGTACAGGCGAATATCTTTATCTTTCGGGAAACTGAGGTTGAGCAAAAGTTAATGCACGACTCCCAACAAAAGTCACACACGTGCACGAGCGGGAATCGGGATGGTGGTGTACCTGAAAAAAGAATCGTATAATCCCACACAGTCCTCCTTTCTATATCGCCACGTACCACTTCGTTGACACATCCCATTCCTTGTTTATTTCTCCAATCATCAATCAATGTCTTCAAATATGCACACCCATGCTCTTATGTTTTGGCCCCACCTTCTGTCCTTTCACGTCTTTTCATTGTTCTCTCCAATATCTTATTACCTTTTACCTCTCTTTCTTTCTTTAATGTGTATTATCATCTTCTGTTTCTAAATCTAATTATTTGTACATCTGACTTTGTCCTAAATTTGAGTTAGCGTAATTATAAAAAAATTATAGTCTTGTAAGAGAGGTCATATGTTCAAATCTTGAAAGGTAAGGATAGGTAAATCTCATATTTCATAGGGTCGGTTTAGGTGCTGGTATACCAAATGCTGGATATAGTCAATTCTGGAAGATGCTGCAATTCTAAAGTTACAAATCCTAAAAATGATTTCCGGAATATGGGCTGACCCGTTTGGTTCACCCGGAAGATGACTGAGAAGATGCATAAGGAATTTTAATTTCTTTGAATATGGTCTGTATATGTATGTATATACACACACATGTGTGTATATACATATACACACATTTGTGTATATATTCACACATTTACACACGTGTGTATATATACACATGTGTATATATACATCCTTATAGCAATATAATATACATCCTTATAGTCATGGATCCCACAAAATATTAAATTTGGTTTTATAAAAATTGGAATTGGAATTTGAAATTCCAATTCCACCTATTTGAGTGGAAGATGCAAATGCCCATTTTGGGGCAAAATTGGAATTTTGAAATTCCAATTCCAACTTTTTGGATGGACACAAACATGGAATTGACATTATCCGGAATTAGATAATGTCAATTCCAGTCTAATTCCAACCCCCAAATGGACTTAGGTCCCATTTGGTTGAGGAATTAGAATTTGACTCAAAACCTGAATATCTCAAAACCTTATTTTGAGATATTCAGGTTTTGAGTATTCGGACCGGGAAGATGATTGAGAGAATCTATCTTTTGCGTTTGGTTGCCATTTTCAAAATTAGAATTAGAACTTAGAAATTCATATTTTTGTGTTTGGTTCTACAATTTTAAATTGGAATTGGAATTACATTATCCATTTTTGTCTTTGGTTCTACATTTTGAATTAGAATTGAAATTTGACAAGAAAAATTTGAAGTTTTTTTTAATTATTATATAATATTTAATTTATTGAATGGTTAATATCTAATATTTTTATCTGAAAATTAGAAATATAAATTTGGATGAATAAGATTTTTTACAATAGAAAAACAATTTTAAAATATATAGCTATGATATACAATATAAAAATGTAAAGATTACTCTTGCCTAGATTTAAATTGATTTATTTATCTTAGTTCTAAAAGTAAACTATCACTAATATATATAACTAAAAAGTCATAAATTGTTATGAATTATAGCAAAGGGCATGCCTACATGAGCTGTGGTTATGACGTTTCATCTTTCCCATGTCAATTCCTTAGCAATGGATAGGGCAGGTTGAAACATAGAGTCCTTATTATGTGTTTATCGTGCTTTGTTTTAATGAGAAGAACATTTGATTTATCATTTAATGCCGCTTGAACCCCTTTGGTTTTAATAGAAGATTGTTTTCGTTAGCTTTCCAAAACAAAACAAAAAAACTATGATTTTAAAAATTTCATTAGTAATATTCAAGCATCTGTCAATTTCGTTGTTGCTGCTAGTCAGTTGAAGACACTACCTACCAAAGTGGAAGACACACTGCGGAAACAAACTGCCAATTTTGGTATGGGAAGTCATCGGACCCGAAATCATATAAAATGCAACCTATAAAAAATGAATCCTGCTTTTATAATTTGAATTCCACCTATTTGAGTGGAAGTGGAACTTCTAGAAGTTCACCAAAAATGAGGATTCAAAAACACAAACCAAGTTTTGAATTTTGCAATCCAAACCATGGATTCAACTCAAAACCGGAAAACCCACTGCCAATTCCAGTAGCATTCGCGCAACCAAACAAGGCCTTAGGTATTTCACATATTGTGAGTATGGGAAGTCTGAGTAGATCTAAAACAGATCACCTAATATTATGGACTATAAAATGAACTTAATTTTGACTTTAATAATACACTCTAATTACATCTTAAAACTATGATTTACTATTTGTAACTTATTATAATTTAGAACATTCATTGAAGAATTACATTACACAATCATCAAGGGCATCTTACATGTTAGAATGTGGTGCTCTTGGTCATATATCTAGAAATTGACTTGGTATCCTTATAATCTTTGACATGTAAGAGAAGTAATCAATTGTCTCATGGAAATTGTCTAATATTAGAATATATTCTCGAGAGAACATATTGAGAGCAGGAAGAGAAGTTGAAAAGTAATGCTTGTAGAGATTAGATCCATGGACATAAACTAAATCCACAAGACATATCAAAATTACACTTACATGGTTGAATTTATAGTTGTAGAAATGAGTCGAAGCGATCAACAAACATTAATTGATTGTAAAGTATTCATATGATATTTGTTGATATTTATGCATCATTGAAAAATCATTTAGTGATTTGTCATAGTTTTTTTTGGCTATGTACATTCAATTTCCAAAGCATTTAATTTATTCAAATCTAAAACAACTTCACAACATTTAATCTCTAGTAGATAATGAATATGAGGGCTATATATTTATCTCCCTTAATCTATGTGTTAGGAATGAATGCTGAAGCCTTTGGCAATCATTTTGTAGCAGTCATTGTTGCATTCATGACTATGATTGTCATTGATGTCAACACAGTGATATTCTAGAGTTTAGCAGAGAAGCAGGCACAGTTTTGTTTTGCGCACATGCTTTATTGCAGATTGAGTTATGCGCAGTTGATGGTATGTTATTTGGTGTGTTATTAGCCTATGGTGAAGAGCGCAAAAAGAAATTCATTTATTCATGGAAGTTACAAGCATTTTGGTGGAAGCAGTATTCTGGCAGTGTTCCTGAGTAGCAGTTTTTGGTAATCAGAGGATATCTCTTAACTAGGATGGAATTTGATTCTGGCAGTTAAAGGGAAGTTTGAGACTCATTGGTGGTGACGTGGTTCATACTGCAAACTTCAAGGTTGCACAATTGGAAAGTTATTGTATCTGGAAGCTGACAGTTTTATGTAATTTTGATGTAGCGTGTTGAAATAATTATTTTGTATTTGCATGCCGACTCATTTGTAATTATTTGAGTATGGTATAAAGGAAGGAATTTTTTCCTTGTTGTAATATGGGATTGTAATAGTTATGATATGAAATTGTGAAAGTTGTGATGCGAATGTATGCATGAAGTGAAGAAAAGAGCTAATTCAGTGATGAAGGAAGACTTGTGAAGTACAGAGATCTAGATTTGTGATCTTGTGTAGCAAAGAGTGTGGTTTTGGCACAGTGTGAAGGAGGTAACATATTTCATATTATTCTATTGAATAATCCTAAGATCTGTTGGACAGTGAGTTCAGAGATCTTGCCTCGAAGCTATTTGGGCAGTGGGTCCTTCTGTCTTCCATAACTCCTAATAGGGTTAGAATCTTTTAACAGGGATTCAAAATTTCCTAACAGAGATTCATATGTACTAAATGTATTTCATAAGACTCCTAATTGGCTCCATCCTCTAACAAGGAACTTTCATATTAGTGCATCATTTTGTGAGCATCATCCCCACCGGGGTTTACTCTTTGATCAAGAGGTTCCCTAGTTAACATATCTTGTGTTATTGTGTATGATTATCTTTCTATGGTTGGTTACTGCATTGATTATATGGTTCAAAGCTATTGAAGTTGATAAATGGTTTAATTATCAAATAACTGATTCACCCCCCCCCCCCCCCCCTCTCAGTTATCTTGGGGATCTTTGCTTTCTAACACTATGTACAAATGGATTTTATTCCTCCTTGTATTTTTAAAATGATGGTTATATGAAGGCTATATATTTATCTCCCTTAATTTATGTACTAATGGATTTTATTCCTCCTTGTATTCATTGTACAACTCAACTCCTTTGTTTCTATGGGAAACAGGTAGTTTGCGTGCAACAACCTAGAGCTTGGTATCTCATCCCTTCTCCACTGAATTGCAATTTAAATATTCTTATCTTCATCACCACAAGTAGGTTGTTGATAGCTATGCAGCTAGAGATGCTCGTATCAAAGCATGTTTGCACTGGCCAAAATTGTGAGATCGGGCTAGTAAGGAATTATTTTCCTACCTATGCCCTAGACATTCCTCTCCAAGTATAAAATGGATCACAGAGGACAATTTAGTTCTAACTAAACTTCCAAATATTCTCTATTCTTTTGTTAATCATTATTAACAAGTTTTCACTGCTCAGGCTCCTACTATTACCAATCAACAAGCTCTTGAGAATTGTCTTGCAACAGTTCCTAATTGTCTGTTAGACTCCTAATGGGCCTTTGAGATCAGACTTTTTCTATTCAAGACCTTAAGGACACTATTTTTTCAATGGCCAATGACAAATCCCCTTGGTGTGATGACTTCTCCTATGAATTTTATAAAGCACTTTGGGATTGTGTAGGGTTAGACCTTCACCATGTTATCTTGAAGCATTTCAAAATAGTTCTTTATGTGCAGAAATAAATATAGGAAATATAATATCATACCTAAGTCCATGTATCCAAAGGATATATGCAACTAACTTCCAATTACCTTGCTTAATGTTTCCTACAAAATAATTGCTAAGGCCCTTGCTCTTAAAATTCATCATATCCTTCGTCGGATTGTGCATCCTAAGAAGATTGGTTTTATCCAATCCAAATTCATATTAGATAATATCACTTCTTTCTGGGAGGGTATGGAATAAATCTGTCAATCTAACCAGAATGCCATTTTCTTAAAAATTGACTTTGTTAAAGCCTACGACCACATTGTGTGGCCTTTTATTTTGGCTATGTTAAAAGTCCTTGGTTTTGGCCAGCATTTTCTCCTTTTAGTTCAAATGATTTTTTGCGGATGCCAACACTTGCATTACAATTAATGGTCATTAGTCCACCACCTTTGGTTTGCGTAGGTCTATTCGTCAAGGCTATCCTTTGGCTCCTTCACGATATGTTCTTGCAAATTAAGGCTTTAGCTATTTTCTCACCTCTTCCATGTTTTCACGTAGGGTTCGATGCATTTCACTTCCTAATTCTGATGCTCAACTTGTTAATGGCCATTTTGTAGATGACTCCTTCCTCACTCACATTGAGGATGCGGAGAATGTTCACAATGCTTTGCAATGCCTCGAGACCTTTTGTTTGGCTTTTGGTTCCTCTATCTAATGGCATAAAACCCTATGTTTCCATCAACCACTCCTCCCAGCTTCCCAATAGATTCTCTAGTACAACTAGAAATGGTTTCAACATAGCTAGGTCTTCCATTTTCTTGGAATCCCTTTTGCCTTTCATGGATCTGCCACTGAACATTGGAATGTTGTGCTTTCGAAAATAGAAACCAAATTGGCTTTCTAGTTGACCAAGCATCTTTCCTTGGCTATTAAATTTCAAATATACTCCAAATTCCTTACAACCACCCATGTTTATTATTCTTCTTGTTGGTCACCTTACAAAGCAACTTATGATGAGATTGAGAAGTTGTTGCGAGATTTTATATGGTCTTTGGACATAGAGAAACATGGTTTCCATAGAGTAGCTTGGGAATATTATTGCTTGCCTAAGCAATCTGGTGGTCTTGGCCTTATATCGACCCACAAGAAAGGTCAGGCATTGTGTGTCAAATGGGTTGTTCACTATGTATTAACAAATGAAGCTTGGAAGGTTCTTTTGTGTCATTGTATCTCTTTTGGGTTTCCTTTACATCACTCAACATAGAAAGAGATTGTCGTCTAGACTATTTTGATCATGAGGTAACCTATTCAAATCCAGGGTTCCTTTATGGAAAAGAGTATTTGGCGTGCATGGGAAGCAACCAAACCATGGCTATGATAGAATGGAGGAAACTTTTGAGATGGTTTATCTTTCAACCAACACAACCTCTGGTGGTCTCCACTAATTCAAGTGCAAGGCCTCCCACTTGCATGAATTCCAGGTATACACGCTTTGCGCTTTCAAAAGTATGACATTCATACCCTGAAGGACATCTTATGACATTCATACCCCGAAGGATGTCTTTTACAGGCCCGGTATGTCTCTTCGCAATCGTGACATGTTTGAATTTCTTGTCTCTCTTTTTCCAGTTTAATTGTTACATAAAATTAGTATCACCAGTCATACTCCCTAGTGGAAGGATTGGTGTTGGTATCCAGAGACTATTTTCCAGTGATACAAACCTCGACAGGGTTATTGCTAGCTTTCACGTCATTTACCTTTGGTCAACATTCTCAACCATCATTGGTGTTTGCAATCTTTGCATTCCACCTAGATGTTGCATTTTATTACAATCTGGTCTAAAATTATAAAACCTAAAATATCTCAATTTTCCTAGTATATTTTTTCCAAGGTGTTGGTGTTTGAAAACTCTTATGCCACTTAGGGCTGCCAATATGCCTTGAGACTGATGTTAGGATTGGTTAAATCCAAGTGTGAAAGCTCTGCAAGGCAACTGGACCAACTATAGGGACAAGACTGCCCTCTTCACTTCTGGCTCTGCAAAACCATGGCGGGTGTACCTAATCCAGTAACTTATGACATTTTAGGACTTTGGACTGGATTAAACAAAGCAAATGATAGAAAGAGACTACTAAATGCTAACCAGGCATTCATTGAATCTCTATTGGTATGAAGGGTAAAATGGCCTTGTGAAAGGTAAAGACTTGAAATGGTATTGATATTCAAAGATGCAGAGAATAGCCCAAACCCATCAAACACTGAACTCAACAGAATGTACTATTCCTTGATCAGTGCCATTATCCATTGGGAAAATCATCAAATGCAAGTATAGAAACATGAACTAACTATTATCAAAGACTCATAGCCATAAATATAACTATTTCAGCCCATCCACTACTTATAAGATCCTTCTGTAGACAACCAAACTGAATCTATGCCCTATCTGAAGTATATTTCACTTGACCCTGGATCAAGAACTAAAGAATAGAACACATACAAAGGTTACCCAATGCAATGGATCAGAAAATCCAAAACTCATAAGACTGACACCAAGGAGAGACTTGAAAGCTTGAAACAATTGTATTAAGTATGATGAGTCATGTACATGTCTATACCAGAAATGAGACTATCACTTCAATAACCTGCAAAAGATGCAAAGAAGTTCTATTTAGCTTCCTACAATGTGATAGAGTTTTCTACTTCCCACAGGAACCAAAAGAATTCAGAACCCTTACTCAGTCAAAAAATCAAAAATTTATACCACTAGCCACCTTGGGAATCTCAAAGAGATTGCATGAAGCTTAGGGTGACTAGGGTTAGGGTTACAATGACTAAACCAACCAGAAAATGATCAAAAAATCATTGCAGGGGAAGAACAAGAAGCCACCTAGAGAAAGAGATCTCAGACAGATCTTCCATCATGAAAATCTACGAGCCAGTACAAGACACTAGGGATAGCCATGAAAACTAGTCAAATCAGACACCTGCAAACAGCTTCTCGAGCTCAAAAATACACTCCACCAGGTACAAACAACTTTTGCAACTGACCACAGGAGCCCTGGATCACATTGCAACAACCAACACCACCAAACCAGATCAAAAACTGTCATAGAAACCATCAATTATGGTACTTCATGTCGCTGCAAACCCTTCTGCAAATTTGAATTCAAAATCCAACGGTCACATCAAAATTTAAAACGTGGCCATAGATCCTTTTTCCCTTCCCAGCAAATCAGACGATCATATTTAATTCACGACAGTCGTGCCCCTCAAAAAGTCAACAGCCCCGTCACCAGTCAACAACCAATTGGAAAAGAACACATCGGCAACACTGGCACTGTGGACCCACCCGTAACTCTGCAACTGCAACACTAGACAGTTGTCGCATGATCGCATAGCCCAAAACTGGGCTATGCAAACATGCGACAAGCCACGAGATTGCCACCTTGTCATCCGCCGGCCAATCAAGAACAACCTCGTCATGAAAACAGATCAACTGGACCCCTTTAAACACTACAACCCTCGACCCCACTGACAAAAAGCCAAGTCACTACCTTGAACCAGCCGGAACACACCACATCACCACTGTTATCAGGCCCCCAACACAACGTGGCACCCTTGTTGCATGATCGCATAGCCAGGAGATGGGCTATGCGAACATGCGACAACCCGCCAACACTGCAACTACTGCCTACCCTTATGTATCGGACCCACCAAGCATATCCACTTTGTTACCCTACCGACCAATCAAAAACCTTACACGCTGGCACCGAGCAAGTGGCCCCACCAAGAAACTACCACATCACCACCGCAAACACGTGTCAACTAGTCGCATGATCGCATAGCCAAAAATTGGGCTATGCGATCATGCGACAGCCAACCAAAGGCCGCCACATCACCGTCAATGGGACCACCGCCAAAGAGGCCTTACCTTTAAAAGCATGAAGACCCGGGCTGACCATTACACGATCGCGCGACTAAGGCAAAGTAAACCACCAGCCAGGTCACCAAATGTCAAGGGCCTAACCGCCAGAATCAGGAGACTAGGAGATAACCGTGAGTCGCCAGATTGTGGAATGAAAAACTTAACCACTAGGCAACTGAACATCACTAAGAATTGGGACCCACGCGGATAGGTGGCAAGCGGTCGCATGATCGCATGTCAGAAAAGTCTGACATGCGGCCATGCGACAACCAATCAGGAAGAGCTTGCAGACCTGGACCCACTTCACGCCCATACAAGAAAATCGAACGGCTGTTGCAAAAGCGTAAAGGTTAAACATCGTGCATCTTTACCATGTGAACATACAACAACCGTTGATTTTGTTTGAGCTTTAACCACACCTGGCAACTAAGAAGAACTAGGTCCCACCAACCGATCGCACTTGCGCAGTTAGGGAAGGCTAGCAAACAGGAAACCGTGAGGTCAAAAACACATAGGTTTTTTGATAGAAAAGATCGAAAACACACAAGGTTTCTAACACCAAAAGATAAGCGCACAAAAGCTGGAAGGCACAAGGCTGAAAACAATGAGGGTTCTCACATAGACCGAAAACATCATGGATTTTCAAAAACACTATGGGTTTTCGACACTGTGGCAGATTCTAAAATTTATTTCTTGCAGACGTTAGAACTTGAATAACTTTCTGGATTTTGCGATTCAGCACGTGTGTTTTGAACTGGAGCAAGGTGACATAATGAAGAACACAGGGCAGGACACTTCAGGAAAACTTGCAAGGAAATGGGCCATTTTCAAAAGATTTTGCATTGACAGGAAAATGGAATAACACAAGGCTTTCCATTAGGGTCTCAGCTCCATCATTTGGGTATCTCAGATCCCCACTGCCCTTTTTGTGGCCAGTCTGAGTCCTTTATTCACTTGTTTTGGTTTTGTTGTAGGGATCAAAATTATTGGATTTGGATTCATGATTTTTTTCACCTTTTCAACCACAAATGTTTTCAGGGCATATGATTCTTCTAAGAGATAATTCCATATTGCCTTTTTTCTATATCTACAACTTTGGCACACTTTCAGACTAGAAATTATGTTTACTATTTGGAAAGATAAAAATGCGATGGTTTTCTCACACACATTAATAGATTCTTGTGTATCTATTTTTTTTAAAGCTTGCATATGCAATAATGTGATGTTACAGACACATGTACAAGCTAATAAGGTTGCCCTTAGGGTGGCCTACTTCCAATAATTATTGCAACATTTGGGAAATGCTCCTTGTATGGTGGTTAGAGTTCCACCGGGATCTTATGTTTCTAGTGGCCATTTGGTTTCACATGGTTTTCATCGAGGTCGGATATCTTCTTAGAGGCATACCAACACTTCCCTCTCACAACCTCCTCACCACCATTCACCTCACCGTTGGGCATCGCCTCATAACTTGGGTTTGCCAACTTCACCTATTTTTTTGGGTTGGCCTTCTTCTTCCAAAGGCTTTCTCACATTGGCTTTGGCCATTTTCCAACACAAAAAGATAAATAGGCCAAGGAGGATAATGTAGATGGATGGACTTTGCCAGATCATGAGCTGAAATGAGGTGGGAAGGATGAACCACACCCTCCTCCTCCTTCAGCTATGACTTTAGCGACGTGATGGCATTTCTTCTTTGGGCTAGGCCCACTTAGTTTACTTTGTCTCAACTCTAGGGCTTCGCCCTTATTTATCTATTTTTAGGCAATGCCCATTTGACTTTCTGGTGTTCATGTTTCTGGGCTATGCCCAAGTGAATTTTCTTCCCATTATTATTTTGATATAAATGTATGTTTTATTTAAGTTAATATAATGGTCAAATATTTCATAAAATAACATCATGGTCAATATTTCTTTTCATTTTAGAGATCACTTCCATTCTTACACCCTTTAAGGTATTGTACTATAATAAATTTTATTATTCAAATCTAAAAGTGATTTATTTTATTATCTTTCTAGCTCTCTCCATTATACCATTTCAAGGTTTGGTTATCCCATGGGTTATTAAAAAGTTAAATCTTCCTTTATGAAGTAGTTGTCTTAACCCTTACCTGGCTAGTGATTTGAATGAAAATAACCCCCTTTCTAATATTAATGCTCATAATGTTTATACTAGAAAGCATAACAAATAAACCAAGGTTATTACATGATGCTTATGTGGCCAATTAGGGTATTTCCCTAATTGGAAAATTACTTATTAATGTTATGCTTAATATTACATATTTAACAAACTTAGCTACTGCTTTACATATGGAATCAATGGGTTATATTTATGACAAATATACTATTTATAATATTTGGATTCTCATGGATTCTACCAATGGTGTCTCCTCAACCATCATTTCATCCATTTTCCTATCATCTTGTAGCTACCACTTTTGTGACCTCTACTTGCCATGTTGTGACTCCTACTGTTCTCCATTCCTTTTCCACCTCCACCTTCCCCTCTATTACAATTCCATTTTCCTTTTTTTCTTCTAGATCTACTCATTCTACCTTCACTATGTTAAATTGAAATAATTTGATCAACTTAAGAAGAAAATGAATACTATATCTATTAGTCCTAACTCTATTATATATAATCTTCCATATTGCATATATGTTGAGTTTCAATTTGTTACATATCCATTTTCTCATTCTTTCTGATACATTGATTTAAGTTATATTAAGAAAGCGTGATCAATCCTAATGTTCATTTACAACATTTTAATGATGCGATTCTATATTTTTATATAAAGATAAAGTCTTAGCTAAATTATTTCCATGAACCTTAAGAGAATATGATATTCAATTTTTCTATTCATTATCTCTAATGTTTTTTATTTGTTTGATGACTAGCCATAATTTCCTTATGGTCCATTTAAATGTCGATACAAGCTTATAAAATAATTGTGAGTTATTTGATTAAATGTTCAAAATATGACAATGAGTTGACCATTCAATGTCTATATAATGTACTTCCAATCATTATGTGGTAAAATGAAATATCAACTAGATGATGATCAATTACATCCATTCTTATTGAAGAAATCCTTCCTCCTATCAAGGATAGTGTTTACTTGAATAGTTTTACTTCATAAATTTGTATGCACGTGTATGAAAGGTTGAATTCAAATTTCTCAAATAAAATGGTTTAAAAAATAGGGCCTCCCCTACTTCCTTCAACACAATTTTGAAAGAATAATATCTTTCATAAAGGGATTGACAAGAAAGACTCTAAATTTACTTGCAACTAGGTGGCTATTGTTCAAATAGTGTATCCTTCCAACCTCAAGGGCTTAGGAAATTGAAAAATATTGGTGAACCACTATATAATGCACTTCAAACCTTACTAATAATGTTACCACCCTTCCTCTTGTACATCCATTTAATCCCTCTAGATGAAATTCTAAGAATTATAATAAACAATATTTTCATATCACCCAAGATGGTTACTTAGTGCTCTAGTGTGCATATTTTAGCTTCAACAATAGTTAAGAATGTATGATGCCTATGCATGGTTCTTTGTGATGTGTGCAAGGATTTACAACCACTAAGAAAACCCTAAGAGGATTTCTATTATTGTACAATGGCATCTTCTAGTGTAGTGGAAAAGATAGAAAGGAAAATATCTAGTGTGTCAAAGGGGGCCAAGTGAATGGAGGTTGGATTATTAAGAAGGATGTATCTTCTATAGTGAATGTATTTAAGATTTATGAATCTTTGTGATTATCTTAGTATTTATCTTAGAAGGAAGTCATAGGGAGTGAGAGAGAATGGACAAATAAATATATGAGTTATATTCCAATATAAGTCCACATATGAGATATATTCCAATATAAATATTTACAAATAACATGAACCTATCTTGATTCAATATGCACACATTCTTGGGGGGCAATCTTAATTCTAAAGTTGGACATTCATTATTTAAGGTAAAATTTGTGAGTGTGGAATTGGATTTTGAGTAGTTTAATTAGTATAAAAAAATGATTGTTGTTGTAGAATTTAAATTTGAATTTGGGCCTAAGCTAATTATCTCCATCCAGTGATTATGTGTTGACTTGAGCATGAAATTCATTAACTTGTATACTAGGGTATTGTATTTAAGGGCATACCCTTATTCATTTTAGTCTATGAAAAATTCATCTAAAATATCAATCCAACGTCATATTCCTATATATAATGATTTTCAAGGAGCGCCATAGAACATCAACATTATATTGCAAACTTATATCAATATCCTAAGCATCAATGCATGCTTTCTTATTTTCTTTAATTATTTGATTGAACTATTGAATCAATGAGTTTTTGAACAAATAAGAATAATCTTATCCTAGCAAACACCTAAACAATGTTTATTGACACCACCCCTTTTAACATATAGATTTCATACATCAAGACAAACTTAGTATGAGCAAGTTCTAGACATCAAATCCAACGTTGTTCATATCTTTACACAAGTTCAAATTTACAAGCATGGAACTAAACCAAAACATTAGACAAAGACAAATGACATATATACATTTATTTGACCATTCTTAGATTTTGGCACACATAGTAAATTCATGAACAACATTCGTAAAGAACATCTCCTCGTTGATGTAATTCCAACAAATTCCCTCACCTAGAACTAACTAGTTTTCTTGTGTATGCTCAACAACCTTTAAGAAAAGACTTGAAAAACCAATTAATGATAATCTCACACTAGCTCATGAAGACCCCTCCAATTATAATCACTTAAATTGTGGTATTGCTATCATGTGTAGTTTTTTAAGTCAAATTCATTAACCCATGTTTCATGAGCAGTGATTCACAAGAACCCATCTCTCTTGAGAATGAATGGAACACTAAACACTCATTGCATTTAGGTGATGCTCATAAGGTGAAGTGTCAAGCCTTCTAGATAGGTCACCCATACCAATATTGCTCAACCCAAATACACTTAACCATAACATTTCTTCCAAAATTAAGCTGACTTAGCTCGCTACCCCATTTGCTACCCATCACTTAAATTGATTAATCATAATATTATTATATATTACATCCAACTTGTCTTGTTATTATTATTAATGTTTATATTGGATCTATCTCAACTTTTGGGTGTACCAATTATTATTATTATTATTTACATTTGATTTTACAAGAATGGGGACCATTAAGAATAGTCAACTAGCGCAAGCGACAATGAGTAGTTACCACAAAAGGTAAAAACACGCAACACCAGGGGCCATGCAAAACAGGTTATACGGGAAAAAAGAGTAAAAAGAGAACTTTAGTAATTAGGCATCTGCTCGATTGGGCAAACGTATGTTTTCGGAGACGGTAAAAAAACTAAACACAGGCCCAAAAAAAGAGGCACAGAGGCGCGCTTCACTATTTACTGCAGTCATTCGTTTCCGATCTGGAGTGTGGTTTAATTTCAAAGCCCATTCAAAAACAAAGTACCTCGAAAACTGTATAAAGCATGTCAAAACTCCAGATGATAAGCCTGCCTTCTTATCACTCAATCAGACGGTAAAACTAACTGACAGAAAAAATAAAAATATAACTATTTTCTGTCTTTTATGGAAAAGAGTTGTATAAAAGTAAATATCAGTTTAGCAATATTAAAAGATCAGATGTGCTGTGGTTAATGCAGCTTTATTGCGAGAATTTCTATGAACGGACTCCATGGAATAATCAGCCTTTATAATGTGTGGCCATAATGATGAGATCTGTGGAAGAGATTCACAAAACCATTAGCCTCATTAAATGATTAAAATTATTATTCACAAAATTATGAGCCTCATTTTTTTTATGATTGCAAATGAGATTGTAAGCAAGGCATGCTCGAGCTGAAGTAGGGGAGAGGGAATGAGTGCTAAGTGTTCCATTCATTCTCACGAGAAATGGGTTCTTGTGAACCACTACTCATTAAACATGGGTCAATGAGTTTGACTAAAAAACTTCACAATTATTGCTATCAGATTATGTACTAGGTCTAAATAATAGATAAATAGAATTAAATATGATTGAGAATAAAATATTTAAGATGTGTAATATAGAATACAAAATATAATAATTTATTTATTAAATTTATTAAATATCATTTTAGTGTTGTGACATTGTAATAAAGAAATAAATGTTTTGAAATTAAATATATAATTTGAATTTTGTGTCAATTGAAATTTAAAAAGTTGTGCACATGGTCCATGATTGCACCCTCAATCTACTTCACATATGTTTATAAATATATATCCTCACAAAACAATCCTATTTTTCAATGCTCTATAAATATATATTAGGTGTGAAAAATGGATAAATATTAAAGTTAAATAGGGTTGAGAATTGATTCCTATAGAGTGGCTATTTGGCTAAATTTAAAAATTTGACATTTTGGCACTTTATTTTATTTGTGATCTACTTATTTATTCAATGCTAAGGTATTTCCACAATCTATCAAATAGAGATAGTGATGTTTTTGGATTTGTTTGTGTGCAGTGTTCTACATCAATGTTTTAAATCACACTCCTCCATCAATCATCAGAGTGAAAGAGTAAAAGGTGAAGATTTATTTATTTATTATGTCGCTTAGTAATATAATTAAGTTTAAATACATTGTAACAAAGCCCAGTCATATATGGTAGAGTTTTAAAATAAAATTATAAAAAATAAAACCTTTTATGTGCTACCAAGAGAAAAAGAGAAAGTCTTTCTTTTTTTCTTTTTTTTTGCTACATATGAAGAGGATATACAACCAAGGGACATCTAATTTAGTGGCAGTCATGTTGTAGGCATCTAAAAGGTGCTGAGTTCAAATCTTCTTCAATAAATAAATAAATGGAAAGATATGCAGCTGTCAATTAAAACAAGTGTCATGTAGTG
Source organism: Chamaecyparis obtusa (assembly GCA_027943335.1). NCBI lineage: Eukaryota > Viridiplantae > Streptophyta > Pinopsida > Cupressales > Cupressaceae > Chamaecyparis > Chamaecyparis obtusa. The sequence goes on along the minus strand of BSBK01006828.1, from coordinate 22,917 downwards.
ACTAATATTAAGAATTATTTTTGTTAAAATAACAATAAAATATTTTTAATTTTTAAAAAGAAATTTATAATAATCACAGTTTATTCAAATTCTAGTTTAGTAAGATGTTTGACACACTTTTTGATGTACATATTGATGAAGTGATCTGATATAATTAGTATAGAGGACAGGTGAAATGATACTGCCACCCTCTTAGGACCAATTAACAATCTTGTATTATTTGCATGAGTTACAGTTTTATAGAAAATTTTTGTTGTGGAAAATTTTAGTAGTCTATTTTTTATTAATTTATAATTTTCATAATTATTTTTAGAGTTAATCTGGTGATTTTAGTGATATCAAAATAGGCATTGAAAAAGATCTCTCAATGAAAAAAGTGTATATAGCTGCTATATTGTTTTCTGAAATGTCTATTACAATTTTCTGTAAAAAATTAATAAAAAATAGACACCTTGAAAAAGAGATTTTAATTTTAAATTGACAGACATGTTATTGATCATAAGTACTTGAAGCTGACATGTTTTGCAGTGACAAGAATAAATTAAAATTAAAATCACGCAATCCCAAAGATGATGGCACGTTAGATTTTCATTTGACAAACACTTGGATCTCAATTTCGAGGCTTTGATAGGGATGTGACGTCAAAATCCATGACTTCAATATTTAGATTTAATTATAAAATTTGCCTTTTTGAGTTGCATTCTGTCTTCAAACTAAACTGTAATCTACGAGCTGATCTTTTATCCCGGCGACTGCAGCGCACTTATTTTTTTCATGTGTATTTCTGGACTGTATGTTTTCTGTTGAATTTCAGGCATCCGACATGGACAGCCTCTTTAAAATTCGCCGGATTTAGTCGGCAAATGAACAAAACGCTTACTTTTCAATACAATCTGTTTTACGAATACTGTTTTTTGCTTTAACCAGAAGCCCGAGAAAGATTTCGAGAACGGGAATTTTGTCGGCAATGCAATTTTAGAATATAATCTTTTTCTTGGAAAGAACATCCCGGACCCCATTGTCTAAAAAAGTCAATTTATTTTTAACTTTTTAAAGGAACAGGTGTTGATGATCTTATGGTTTGTTTGATATCAACTAAGTGGTTTCTTTCTACTATGTAATTTATTGTTTAGCTTGATTTATTCAATAAAAAATAATTATAAATTGGAGTAGTATAAGAGGGCAAAAAGTCGTAGTCATTGAGCTTGTTCCAACTATTAAGTAGGTTCTAGTTATCTATTTAGGTTTCCAACATATAAGTATATCATTATTATTAGTATACTCATCATTAACATGTTAAGTATCACTTATAGTAGGAGAAATAGCTAGTTCTAGAAAGGTGAGGAAACTTGTTATTTGATAAACTAAAAGTATCATGATCATGAGGTTGAGATGACTAAAAGTACCATGAACATGAGGTAGAGATGAAATTGAAGACTAACAAGACTACTTATAAGCATTGTAGCCCGTAAGTTGTATGTTGAGGTGGCTAAGGAGCATACAAGTCATGTCCATGAACATTCAAAGTGCTTCCAAATTGACATATTAGAAGAAGAAATTAAATTTTGTAATAAAGAGAGGTCAATGAAACTTTGGTAATCATATAAGGTATATTACCCCGTGGTCAAGAGATTCTTGTTGGAGAACAACTATTGCAACTTTAAATGCTTGCACTCGTATATATATGTAGACATTGAAGCAATAATATTACAAAATATATGAAAAATTAAACTAAAAACAAAGTACCTTGAAAACTCCAGATGATAAGCCTGCCTTCTTATCATTCAATCAGACGGTAAAACCAACTGACAGAAAAAATAAAAATAAAACTATTTTTCTATCTTTTATGGAATAGAGTTGTATAAAAGTAAAAATCAGGTTAGCAATATTAAAAGATAATGGCCATCCCCAAGTCAAAATGAGTGGAGAATCAAGATCCGATGTGCTGTGGTTAATGCAGCTTTATTGTGAAAATTTCTATGAACGGATTCCATGGAATAATCAGCCTTAATATACTTCAATCTTTTTAGGAACATGCAAAATAATGTGTGTCATAATGATGAGATTTGATTGTTTGGTGTTCATTTTATTGCATTCCTATGTGGAAGAGATTCACAAAACCATTAGCTTTATGGAATGATTGAAATTATGATTCATAAAATTATGAGTTTTATTTATTTTATGATTGTAAATGAGATTGTAAGCAGCGTGGGTTTAATCATGAAGAAAACTCCGTAGTTAGACATGTTTGAGCTGAAGTAATACTATGATGGGTGACCTCCCCCGAAGTCCCAGTTCTTCACCTCTGTGAGCATCACCTAGATGCAATAAGTGCTAAGTGTTTCATTCATTCTCATAAGAGATGAGTTGTGAACCACTACTCATTAAACATGGGTCAATGAGTTTGACTCAAAAAACTACACAATTGTTGCTATCATATTATGTACTAGGTCTAAATAATAGATAAATAAAATTAAATATGATTGAGAATAAAATATTTAAGATGTGTAATACAAAATAAAAAATATAATAATTTATTTTTTAAATTTTTTAAATATTATTTTAGTGTTGTGACGTTGTAATAAAGAAATAAATAAATGTTTTGAAATTAAATATATAATTTGAATTTTGTGTCAATTGAGATTTAAAAAGTTGTGCACATGGTCCATGATTGCACCCTCAATCTACTTCACATATGTTTATGTTCTAATAATCCAGCTCACAAAACAATCCTATTTTTCAATGCTCTATAAATATATATTAGGTGAGAAAAATGGACAAATATTAAAGTTAAATAGGGCTGAGAATTGATTCCTATAGAGTGGCTATTTGGCTAAATTTAAAAATTTGACATTTTGGCACTTTATTTTATTTGTGATTTACTTATTTATTCAACGCTAAGATATTTCCACAATCTATCAAATAGAGATAGTGATGTTTTTGGATTTGATTGTGTGCATTGTTTTACATCAATGTTTCAAATCACACTCCTCCATCAATCATCAGAATGAAAGAGTAAAAGGTGAAGATTTATTTATTTATTATGTCGCTTAGTAATATAATTAAGTTTAAATACATTGTAACAAAGCCCAGTCATATATGACAGAGTTTTAAAATAAAATTTTTAAAAATAAAACCTTTTATTTGCTACCAAGAGAAAAAGAGAAAGTCTTTTCTCTTTTTTTTTTGCTACATATGAAGAGGATATACAGCCAAGGGACATCTAATTTAGTGGTAGTCATGTTGTAGGTATCTAAAAGGTGCTGAGTTCAAATCTTCTTCAATAAATAAATAAATGGAAAGATATACAGCTGTCAATTAAAACAAGTGTCATGTAGTGACTAGTATTAAGAATTATTTTTGTTAAAATAACAATAAATTAATTTTTATTTTAAAAAAGAAATTTATAATAATCATAGTTTATTCAAATTCTAGTTTAGTAAGATGTTTGACACACTTTTTGATGTACATATTTTGATGAAGTGATACTCATATAATTAGTATAGAGAACAGGTGAAATGATATTGTCATCCTCTTAGGACCAATTAACAATCTTGTATTATTTGCATGAGTTAAAGTTTTATTAATTTATAATTTTCATAATTATTTTTAGAGTTAATCTGGTGATTTTAGTGATATCAAAATAGGCACTTGAAAAAGATCTCTCAATGAAAAAAGTGTATATAGCTGCTATATTGTTTTCTGAAATGTCTATTACAATTTTATGTAAAATATTAATAAAAAATAGACACTTTGAAAAAGAGATTTTAATTTTAAATTGACAGACATGTTATTGATCATAATTACTTGAAGCTGACATGTTTTGCAGTGACAAGAATAAATTAAAATTAAAATCACGCAATCCCAAAGATGATGGCACGTTAGATTTTCATTTGACAAACACTTGGATCTCAATTTCGAGGCTTTGATAGGGATGTGACGTGAAAATCCATGACTTCAATATTTAGATTTAATTATAAAACTTGCCTTTTTGAGTTGCATTCTGTCTTCAAACTAAACTGTATTCTACGAACTGATCTTTTTTTCCGGCGACTGCAGCGCACTTATTTTTTTCATGTGTATTTCTGGACTGAATATTTTCGGTTGAATTTCAGGCATCTGACATGGACAGCCTCTTTAAAATTCGCCGGATTTAGTCAGAAAATGAATAAAACGCTTACTTTTCAATACAATATGTTTTACGATTACTGTTTTTTGCTTTATCCAGAAGACCGAGAAAGATTTCGGGAACGGGAATTTTGCCGGCAATGGAATTTTAGAATATAATCTTTTTCTTGGAAAGAACATCCCGGACCCCAATTGTCTAGAAAAGTCAATTTATTTTTAACTTTTTAAAATTCAAAATGTCTCCTCCAGAGTTGAAGAAAATATCGAATTTCTATTAATGACAAGTCTCGTTTTCATTACTTTATATGAAGATAATAATAATACACATTGTTTTTTGAAAAGTTGGTAAAAACATAGGTTTATGTAAGGCAAAGGTTTGAGTGGCAATGTCATTAGATAGATAGATTCTCTCATATAGATGTTATTGCCTTGTTTTAGGAACAGGTGTTGATGATCTTATGGTTTGTTTGCTATCAACTAAGTGGTTTCTTTCTACTATGTAATTTATTGTTTAGTTTGATTTATTCAATAAAAAATAATTATAAATTAGAGTAGTATAAGAGGGCAAAAAGTCGTAGTCATTGAGCTTGTTCCAACTATTAAGTAGGTTCTAGTTATCTTTCTAGGTTTTTAACTTTTAACTATATTGTTATTAGTATCACTTATAGTAGGAGAAATAGTTAGCTCTAGAAAGGTGAGGAAATTTTTTATTTGATAAACTAAAAGTATCATGATCATGAGGTGGAGATGAAATTGAAGGCTAACAAGACTACTTATGAGCATTGTAGTCTGTAAGTTGTATGTTGAGGTGGCTAAGGAGCATACAAATCATGTCCATGAGCGTTCTAAGTGCTTCCAAATTGAAGCATTTGAGGGAGAAATTAAATTTTGTAGTAAAGAGAGGTCAATGAAACTTTGGTCAAGAGATTCTTGTTGGTGAACAACTATTGCAACTTTAGTTGTTTGCACTGGTATATATACGAGGACATTGAAATAATAATAGTATAGAATATATGAAAAATTACACATAAATAATTGAACATTTAGACAAGTAGCTATAATTCCTATCTTTCTAAATAATAGATAGGATTGTCCCCTCTAAAAGTATGTTGAATTCGAGTCTAGTTTGCAAGAATTCTAGGCCAATTCCTAAGAAGAACTATATCTTATGAAAAGGATCGAGTTTAGAAGGTTTGAAGAAATCACGAATCCAATTCCAAGTAAAATGTGGTCCAAGAAATATTTAAGCAAGAGATGTTCAAGATTTTTCTATGTCCACAAATAGAACAATGATTATTATTGATCCCACTGGAAAACCTTCATAAAAATATGTTCCAAACAAAGTGATCAACCTTAGACTTAAGAAGGATTAACCCAATAATTTGGAATTTGGTCTATCAATGACTAGTGAGAGGCTACAAAATTCCCCTTTCATTAAGCTTTTCTACTATAGGAAAATGTTGAGAGACAAATGCATATCCTCCATAAAGTTTGTAGTTGCACGAAACAATATATTAAGCATTTTTATTTTTCATGTTGGGATTCATACACTTAGTTCTTTATTTAAAATATGCACAAATGTAATTTTATAAAAATAATTCAAAAGAAAAATAAATCATCCTCACCTAAATGAGAGATATAATAAATTCTTATGTTACTCTAAGTGTTAGATGAAACATTGTGCATTACATTGGCACACACTAGGTGGATAAAAAATGCACGGGCCTATATTTGATTTTGCAATTTTTATTAAAGAGCATCATTTATATAATCATTAAAATGAGTAGATCACTTTTGCAAATGAATATTCAAGTAGGCACAAGAAATTTTTTTAAAAATGAGAATTAACCTTAGGCATGAGATTGTGACATGGGAATATATAAGATATATGTTATATAAAATTATATTATTTAAATATTTTTATTGCATAAAAGGATGATAATGATAGATGGATTAAGACCTTGTTGATTTGTATAAAAAAAAAATGGCTATAGTTCTCCTCCTCCTCCTGCTCTACTCTCATTACCTAACTTTTAATATCATTATTTTTAATTTTTATGTTTTGAATATAATCTTGTATAACTTTAACAATGTGACTACTTCTACCATTTTTTGTTTGTTTTTTAGTTACCAAGTGCAACCTAGCCCAGTGCTCAATTTGAAGTGAGCTGATACTTCTATCATTTTTTAATAAATATAGGTAACGTTGTTTTATAATAGATAACTAATTCTATAAAAGAAAGTTTAATACCAAAATAATAACACTCCAATTTTCCATGTATTAATATGATCACTCACATTTATACAACACAATTCTCATTTTCTAATACATTAACATAATAATTTAGGAGCACTTTTAAATGCATCAATCCAATTTAAAATTGCACCTTTCCAGCTGAGTGACACCCACTCAAATGTGTTTATTAATCTTTAATTTATTTTCTATTGAATTTCAATTTCAAAGAAGCAAGTCAGAAAAATGTATCCACTTGTAGAGATTGCAACCTTGATAACAAGTGCCACATCGGCAAAACACATAAGTCAAGAGATTCGTTCAACACGGTCAAATGTCGAACCCACATATCGACAATAATAATAATAATTTCTATCAAAATTAATATGAACAAGATACAAGGTTTGACCAAAATTGTCCAATAGACTAAGCGATCAGATGAGACTATAATCAAGAAGAGTATCATATATATATATATATATATATATATATATATATATATATATATATATATATATATATATATATATATATATATATATATATATATATATATATATATATATATATATATATATGGGTGGTCTCACAATAGTGTGTCCCACTTTTTGGCTGACACAGAGATCAACATTCTCAGAAAAAACTTCACTTTCGAACACCTGTTGCCGCAAAACTATTAGGAATTTGAAGATGCTGTAAACTAGAGTCTTTTAAAATTTTCTTTCTACTCTCTCTCTCTCTCTCTCTCTCTCTCTCTCTCTCTCTCTCTCTCTCTCTCTCTCTCTCTCTCTCTCTCTCTATATATATATATATATATATTTTAAATTAAAATTTATTTAAATTCATTTTTCCTTCTCCTTCGAAAGTGGTTTGTGTGAAAAACTATATTTTTAAGGAGTTACTGTCACTTAGATCATTATAACTTTTTTTTGAAATATGATAACGATGTAATTATTTTGAGATTATATTTGCAACTTCAATATCTAAAGCATGGAATTGGTTTCATTCATTTTGGGTCAATATTTCATAGTTTATTAAGTTCTAAAGTGATAGTAACTATAATTTAGACATAAGGTCACTTGGATCGCTCTAACTTGATCTGTGTATATCGAAATTTATTTTTTCTTTTTTTTTTTATAGAAAGGTAACAAACACTCTTTTCCTACATAGTTTTCATAATTTGTTTTTTGTCATTTACTATTTTTTCCGAAGTCTTGAAGAGACAAGTTGTTGAATGACCAAATAACCTAAGTTTAGTTAAAGTAATATTTAAAAGTGATAATGAACTCAATATGTATTGAAATTATATTCATTAGAAAGCTTGTTTCAAGTAGCATCATACTACATAGATAGGTTTTTCAAATGGATTCGTTTGATCTACCAAAACATAAAGTTGAAGTGATTTTTCATCAACATTTTAATAGGTGCGAAGGAGACTCCATTGTAAGTATAAATGAGGAGTATAGATCTTATATCAAGATTTTTTTAATCTAAGAGGATTTGAGCTAACCATTTGTAATTAATTCCTTCAAATGGAACCTCTCAAGGCTTAAATCATAATATTTTATTAAAAATATATTATTGCAACAAAAATAAGCATGTCTAAAAAAGTGGGACACACTATTGTGGGACCACCCACACACACACACACACACACACACACACACACACACACATACATACATATTCGTACATATGCATACATATATATATATATATATATATATATATATATATATATATATATATATATATATATATATATACACATAGGTATATAGATATACATATATATACATATACATATATACATACATATACATATATACATACATTTATACATACATACATATATATACATATACATATACACATATACATACATATATATATACATACATACATATACATAAATACATATACATGTATATATATACATACATATGCATACATATGCATATATACATATATATCCATATATACATACATACATACATATACACACACACACACACACACACACACACACACACACACACACACACACACACACACATATACAGATGCATACATACATACATACATACATACATACATACATACATACATACATACATACATACATACATACATATATATATATATATATATATATATATATATATATATATATATATATTGTGTGATATATTTGTGTCACACTTCTGTGAATCCTTGCATTCAAGAAGACTCAATAATGAGCTCTCAAATATCGATTCACAGCTCTCTATCTGTGGAGTGCATGAATTATTATGAGGCCCTCAGATTGACTGAGTTGAACCGATGCAAGTACACCACAGAACGAGAGATTCAAGGATGAGAAGCAAGAATGCTAATCTCCATTGAATCGTCAAGTTCTTGCATGCAAATGAAATTAATCTATATGATTGCAATGCAAGAAAATAAACTAATTTATTGAAATGAAGATTAAACTATATGATTGCAAGAAATAAACTATTTTATTGAAATGAATCTATATGCAATACAAGAAATAAACTACTTTATTGAAATGGAGATTAAGCTAAAACAATGAAATAAATTAAACTAAAATGCTATGAATATTAATCTATATGTAACTATGCAAGCTAAAACAATGATCTCCAAAGTTCCAATGTCACCAAGAAAACCTGCAGCATAACAACGGTATGAAAATTCTAGATCTCTAATTGAGAAGGAGAGGGCTCCTTATATAAGAAACTGATGACAAGAATGCATCTCCAAGATCAATGTGGGATAAATTCAAAAAGAGGAAAGAAAGCTCATTTTTTAGAAAGTGTGGAGAGAAAAGGAATTTTATTTATTTTTAATTATTTGTTTCCCTTTTTTTCATCACAAAGAGCTTTAAGAAGATTTTTTATTTATTTAAAAGAATGATTCTCTATTAATTAAATAAGATAACATTATTTAATTAAAAAAGAGATATTATTCTAAGTAAGATAAAATCATTTAATTAAAAAAGATTTTATTTCATTTAAAAGATATTTCTTTCAATTAAATAAGGTTATTTTATTTATTTAAGAGAGAATATTTCTTTTAATTAAATAAAATTTATTGAAAGAATCAGGAAAATGATTTTTGTTTTATTTTTATTTGATTTATTTCTTTTTCCATCATAGATTTTGCTTTAAGTGGGGATTTTATTTATTTAAAAGAGGAATTATCTTTTAAATAAATAAAATAAGTTTATTTAATAAAAAAAGGAATATTTAATTAAATAAGATAAAATCATTCAATTAAAAGGGGTTTTAATTAAATAAGATTATGTTATTTAAGATATTTCTTTTAATTAAATAAGCCTATTTTATTTATTTAAAAGAGAATATTTCTTTTAATTAAATAAAATTATTGATGAAATGATCAAACCTTAGAAATATTTGAATTATTGATTTAATTGTGATTTGATCAAGAAATTGATTTGAAAATTGCAAAACATTGATTCAGAAAATTGATAAATTAATAAATGGGGCCCAAAGTCTAGGCGACCATTTTAGGGTGCATACACACACATATATATATACATATACATATACATATATATACATACACACACACACACACACACACACACACACATATATATATATATAGGGTATGTGCAGGATCATGGTATGCCAAAAAATGGCGATGTGAAAAAATGAACTTTTCACTCGTCCAAAAGTGCACCAAAAAGTTTGTTGACTTTTTAGTAGGCCTGGGTGTCAGTACACTTAGCCAAGCCAAAAGCCAAAGCACAGGCCTAATCGGATATTCAATTTTTACCGATAATTTCTATTTGTAGCATACGGCCGCGTTCAACATTTTCATTGTGAAAACATTGAACACAACTCAAAGGGTTTCGCATATCCGATATAATCTCATATTTGATTTGCTCAAGATCAATAGGTAAGTTAAATTTTTAAGTTTTCATTATTTTTCAATTGAAATTTGTAGCTTTTTATTTATTTATAAAAACTAGGGTTTAAATGAGATTCTTTATTATTTTTTAAAATTGATTATAATTGTCTATTTGGGTTTTAATTGTAATGAGACATGGACTCAAACCAATCAGAAAACCCTCCCATTGACCCTGCAAATAATCCAGAACCACCTCCAAACAATCCCCCACTTTCAGAAGACCAACTAGTCTCAAACCCTCGACTTTTAGAGGATCTCATAGGAGACAATCTAAATCAGCTTAGAGGATATCAAACCACATATGCCAATATCCCCACATTGCGCCCCATGTTTTCCACGTTGAACTCCATTATTGAAAACATGGAGAAACTTACAAAGAAACATAATGTTGCACTTCTTTGGCGTGATTCCATGCACGCCCAATTTGACGATGGGCTTGACTATGATCAAGTTATGAACCTAAACTTAACAAAATATGACATATGTAATCTTTTTGTAGATCCCAAAACTGGTTTGAAAGTGGACCCTTAAAAACCCAAGTTGTCAATTAAATGGTGCACAAATGATGCAATACGTGACAACTTTTGGGACCGCTGGTGGATGGTTTTTGATAGACCACCCCACAACAATTTAGATGTCCCATTCTATTTCATAACAAAATTGTATGCTGAATTTGTGCTTGGTCACATGGTAAATTATTAGAGCATGAGACCGAACCGGGGTGTAGGCTTAGGCGCTCCTCAAGACAAGCCATGGGCACACCGGGTGAAATCCCACACATATTTCCCCCTCCCAAGATCTCACCACCTCCTATAGTGCAGCATCTTGATATTATTGTTGAGGCTATCTCATATACTATTCGAGTCATTCATGCACCTTGAGTGATCTACTGGTTACGTAGAGTGTGACATTGTTGCCATCTCATGTTGATGCTTCTGGCCCTTCCACATCCTCCACGAGCTCACATGTTTGTGTGCCCCACACTTGCATTATGTGCAAGAATTTGTTCTTAGGTCCCCTGAATGGGAGTGATTCATATAACTACATCTTCAGGGTGGACTATACTACACAACACACTACATGCACTGAAGCACCTCATGAAGATGTGCATCAGGGGCATACATAGCCATGGACTCCTACTATTATGGTAAGGGTAAAAAGTTCACTTGTTACATTGTATTTAATTTTAAACATTTGTATCTTTATTAGAATTTTCTTATAACGATTTCCCACTTAGCACCTCATGAAGATGTGGATCAGGGGCATATAGAGCCATGGAATCCTACTATTACGATAAGGTTAAACAGTTCACTTGTTACATTGTATTTAATTTTAAATGTTTGTATCTTTCTTAGAATTTTCTTATAATGATTTCCCACTTATGTTTTTTTATGTGTTCCATTTATGTTGATGACAAAGGAGGAGATGGCACAGATGGAAGGGTCCATGCTTTTGGCCATATCATTTGGCCTTGACACTTCCACAGTACATATGTTTTAATGTACTCATTGGTTTCCTTTTATTATAATAGTATATACATGTGGTTTCTATTTTTTACGATCATCTTACTACATACTGATGCAGGTGTCACCAGTTGCCACTGGGGGGTAATGTGAGGGGGTTTAGGCATCTGGCGTTGACAAGGGGAAGGCAATTAAGTAATTTAGATTGTTTATGCATACCTGTATACTTTTTAGTTGTGAATGCTCATTTTTAATTTACATGGTTTATTTGACAAAGGGTGGTGTCTGATGATGTCGTGAGACCCTTTCGCCATGATAGAGTCACGTGCATCTCAATTCACAGTGATAGCCCCACGGTAAGTATATTTCTAAAGTTATTTGTGTGTATTTTACTATCAAGTATATATAATATGATCAAGTCATGATTGTATGAAGTATCTATTTGACTTTTGTAGGTCACCCCTAGTTTGAGGGAGGTAGAATGCCAAGGGTATGTATCAGTGATGACTCAACCAACATTTCCTGAAGAAAGTTCAACACAAGTAAGTTTTAATGTTAATTTAGTTATTTTGTAAACATATATTTGCTACCAAGGATTTAACATTAAATAGTATAACTCATAGATCAATCTCATGTTCACAAACATATACAAGTCAGAGTCAACATTGGTGGCATTGTCCCTTCGCTACCAAGGACATATATTAGGTCTCTTGTCCACGTGAGGAGACAGAGAGGCGAGGTACATGAGAGTTCAATTTTAGTTTTCCTTATTTATTATTGTTGACTATGATTTTTATTTTTATTTATTTATTTGTAGAAACCATATAAATTAAGTAATCTAACTTGGGTTTTCACTTTTTTGTTTGAATGCAGGATCCATCAGATCCAGAGAGTACTTCAAAGATGCTACATTTTGATGATCCACCAGTAGAATAGGATGTCCTAGAAACATTTTTAGTTGAATTTATTATTTTGAGATGCCATATGACACATTCTGAGATAGCGTATGCCACATTGTATCTAGATATGTTGATTTTGTAAATATGTACAGAATTATTATTCATTTTGATATATATGAAACTTGATATTCAATCCAATTTGTTAATTGTGTGTTCATTTTTTAATTGTTAGTATGTAAATATGCTTGTGTGTATGTACTCATGTGTAAGATTTATGCCTTAAGTATATTCATGTATATTCAAGTACATTCTTCATAACCTAAATTCATGTGTATGGGCTACGTGCATGACTTAAGTGAACTCATTTGTATGCTTTATAATCTATGTACTACATGTATGCTTCATGACTTAAGAAAATTTATGTGTACGCTTTATGTGCTACATGTGTTCACATGTGTAATTCATCATTTAAGTGAATTCAAAATTTATGTGCTACATTATATTCATGTGTATCTGATGCTCTCAACCAAGCAAATCCTTCAAAGTTCACTTCACAAATCTGGTGATCACCTTGTCAAATCAACTCTTCTACAATGTATCATGTTAGAACTCTATTATACATGTCAAAGACACATCATTCCATGAGAATCAGTAAGAACATTCATGGAGTGATGCTTCTACATCAAGATTTTGTTAAACTGTATTCAGAAAATGGTGACCTATCATCTAGGTACCAAAACCTTCTTTCTAGGGTCTCTAGGCTAGGGCTTGTTCAAAAAGGCTCTTGCAAATCTTTCTAGATCCCCCCAATGGATCTAACACATCCCTATGGACCCCAATAGCATAGATCCATCAAAAAATATACTCATCCTTTGGAGTATATGATCGTAACAATGACTAGTGTTGCTTCATGCACCTTCAATCATCATTTACCACCATTTGTGGTCTCTCCACCACGATATATATCCCACATATCCCTACAACCAAACACTATTATACAAGACACTAGTTAATTCCTTGTCTTCAAATGCCAATAAAATAATGCAATACAAATATGGAAGTGATAACAATACAATAGACAATCAATTTACTCCATTTCAAATCATAGGCACATTCCACAATGCATTCAAATGACCATCCTTGGTCTCTTTACATTTTCCAATGACCCTTTATGGTCATGTCCCCATCTCCCTTGGAGAAAAAATATTTGTTCATTGTGGGCACAAATCGATGCTTCCATCACATCTGGTTGGGTAGGTTTACCCTAGGAATGGTCCCACTTTGCCTCTTGACACACTAGAATGCTCACCAACATACGCAATGGTGCTTAGTGCACCTTGGGCACACATTGGTCTGGCATGTTCGCGAACGTTCTAGTGACTTCATATTCAAAATGAGGCTGTCACTAGTGTTTACCTGCCCAATGAGAGATAATGGCACAAACCATTTAGTGTCAGGACAAATGGTTTGGAAGAAACCTAGTGGTGCAACTTTCAACTAACCCTCACTGCAAGTTTTGACATCAAGCGAGATTGGCATGCCAAATTTGAACAAATTTGAATCTCCCAGAAAGGATAGAGGTTATTATAGGCATCAAAAATATGGTCCTATAGCACCTCATAGTTTACTGATACCTCTCACAGGGTCCAAGATACGAGCCTCGAAAGATCACTGCCCAATCATGCTTAGTGCATCTTTAGGACACTTTGGTCCGGCATGGTCACAAATGTTCTAGTGACTCTGTGGTTGAAATGGGGTTGTCACTAGTGTTTAACTACCCAACCGAAGCTAATGACATAGACCATTTGATGTCAAGATAAAGGGTTTGGAAGAAACCCAGTGGTGCAACTTTCAACTAACCCTCACTGCAAGTTTTGGCATCAAGCAAGATTGGCGTTCCAAATTTAAAAAAATTTGAGTCTCCCAAAAAGGAGAGAGGTTATTGTAGGCCTCAGAAACACAATCTTGTAGCATCTCATGGGGTCTAAGATATGAGCCTCAAAATATTGATGCCCAATCATGCTTAGTGCACCTTGGGGAAACTTTGGTCCGGCATGGTCACGAACGTTCTAGTGACTCTATGGTCAAAACGCGGTTGTCACTAGCATTTACCCACCCAACCAGAACTAATGGCGTAGACCATTCAGTACTAGGACAAGTAGTTTGGAAGAAACCAAATGGTGCAACTTTCAACTAACCCTCACTACAAGTTTTGGCATCAAGCGAGATTGTCATGCCAAATTCAAAAAAATTCAAATCTCTCAGAAAGGAGAGAGATTATTGTAGGCCTCAAAAACATGGTCCTGTAGCATCTCATAGTTTGCTGATACCTCTCACAGGGTCTGAGATACAAGCCTCGAAAGATCATTGCCCAATTGTGCTTAGTGCACCTTGGGGAAACTTTGGTCCAACATGTTCACGAATGTTCTAGTGACTCCGTGGTCGAAATAGGGTTCTCACTAGCATTTAACCACCCAAACAAAGCTAATGGCACAGGTTGTTCAGTGCCAAGATGAACGGTTTGGAAGAAACCTAGTGGTACAACTTTCAATTGACCCTCACTACAAGTTTCAGTATCAAGCGAGATTGGCGTGCCAAATTCAAATAAATTTGAATCTCCCAGAGTGGAGAGAGGTTATTGTAGGCCTAAGAAAAATAGTCTTGTATCATCTCATAGTTCTCCAATAACTTTCATAGGGTCTGAGATACGATCTTTGAAAGATCACTACCCAATCGTGCTTAGTGCACCTTGGGGACACTTTGGTTTGACAGGGTCACGAACGTTCTAGCGACTCAGTGGTTAAAATGGGGTTATCACTAGTGTTTAACAACAAAAATGGAACTAATGGCACATACCATTTGGTGCCAGGATGAACAGTTTGGAAGAAACCCAGTGGTGCAACTTTCAACTGACCTTTATTGCAAGTTTTGGCATCAAGCGAGATTGAAGTGCCAAATTAAAAAAAATTAAAATCTCCCAAAAAGGAGAGAAGTTATTGTAGACCTCAAAAATATAGTCCTGTAACATCTCACAGTTTTCTGATACCTCTCATAGGGTCTAAGATACGAGCCTTGAAATATCACTACCCAATTGTGCTTAGTGCACCTTAATGATACTTTGGTCCGACATGGTTGTGAATGTTCTAGTGAATCCTTGGTCAAAATGGGGTTGTCACTAGCATTTAATCACCTAATAAGAGCTAATAGCGCAGGCTATTTGGTGCCAGGATCTAATCCTTCAACACTATCCCTTCACCCCAGGGAATCACCATTTTACTTTGGACACATTTGACCAATTTTGACTCAATGACTCCAACTATTACATCATTTGACAATATAAATATACATGGAATTAAGATAACACAAATGTAAGGATACAAGATTAAGATGATGCAAATATAAGGATACGACATTCATAGTAAGGAGTCCCAATTTTTGCACTTTACATGGCATTAAGATGATACAAATGTAAGGATACAAAATTAAATATGTATTTATAATCGAATGGTACAACTTAGGATATACAAAATGTGGGCTCTTAATATTTGCAAATCAACCCCATGGGCACTTTTATATTTCAAATTTTGCATCTAATATGCATGATGAAGCTCATTTTTGTTTATATATACAAAATTTTGCATCTCTCTCTCTCTCTCTCTCTCTCTCTCTCTCTCTCTCTCTCTCTCTCTCTCCCCCCCCCCTCTCTCTATCTGTCTCCCTTACGTATTATTGAACATATAATATAAATATTTTAATAAATATTTAATACTAATTGTAATAGATAAAAGATGATGTATGAAAATGGATGTCCAAAATGTGATGAGAGAGATATGTGATATATGTGAATGTGTGTGTTGAAGGAGTGGGGAAGGTAAGATCTTCTTCTTAACCCCAAATTCCCAAAAGAAAGATTCAAATAGATTAACCACAAGGAAATAGTCAATGCATAAATGAATCAATCAATAAAGAATATGAAGAAAAAGGAAAACCTTACATTCCGTTATAGAAGAGAGTATCAAAATCTTAATTGAATTGAAGACAAATACTAACCTCAAAGTATAACAGATCTAGAAAATGCTATTTTCTGGTGTCTGTACTGAGTTTCTAAAAATTCTGCAATCAGATTTGGGATGAAAACACAGAGATGAAAAAAACCTAAAAATCTTTTTCTTTTCTGAACTAGGTCGACCTTGACCCAAATAAAGGTCGACCTTGAACCCTTTATGTGGACCTTGACCTGCGCTACTCTGATGGAAATTTTGGTCGCAGATCCCAAAAGTTTGCTAAAAAGCGTGTCCGAATCTTCTCTATAATTTTTTATTCCACACCTGTTCCTACAAGAAAAATGGTTTTTTTATTTGGATGAGGGTTTTGCCTTGGTCAAACCTTGGTTTTGGAATTAACCTTGAAATATAATTGAAATTGCAGTAATAAACAAAGTAAATGGAACAATTCACCTTGCTTATGTTGAAACCCTTATGAAGGATTTGAATCCTTGGATCCACAAGTATGGATGCTCCAAATGAATGTAGAATTGGTTGTAGGATGTCTCAAATCAATTGTATTTAGATATTCAACACCAGTCTTGAATGGATCTTGGAATAGGAAGAAGCTTGAATGGATATGGATGGAGAAATCTTCAACAAGAGGGCTCCAAAGAGATTGAATCCTTCAATGGCTGCGAATGGATCTCCTTGATGAATTGGATCTTGAATGCTTGAAGATAGATGAATGCTTGAATGCTTTCCTTCTCCTTCTTGCTTGCTTCTTTCTTGCTTGAGTAAGTTAGGATTGAGAGATTCGATTGAAATGAGAGGAGAAGGCTTCCTTATATACTATTCTAGGGCACAAACTTCTAGAGAGGCTGACATATGAGAAATAAATTCCCATTAAACCTATACCCCTAGGAGTGGACCTAAATTAAATATCATTTAAGAGTTTACCATTTCAAAGCCCGAAACAGATGACCTGAAAGCGGGAAAATAAATATTTCTGAAACTTGACATCTAGAAACCTTCAAATTTTGAAATTTGGACCCTAGGTCAAGGTCGAGATCAAGAACCTCAAATTCTTAGAGCAGGTTACCATAATTAGGTAGGAAATAAGCAAAAAATAGGACATGACATGGGAAAAAGCCAAATCCTAGTCAAAGACCCATTTAAGGCATTTGACATGACCCCAAACCACTTACTTGAAGGGTTAAACTAGTCCTAAATGGAAGTGCTTCCCTTTTTTGACGATACATTTAGCCCCCAGTTTAGCAAGAGTATGGACTTGATGCAAACTCTTGGTAAAGGAGATCACAAAGAAAAATAAAATCTTTTTGAAATCAAAGGGACAAAGCAATCCTCAAGCCCCTAGCGACTCAAGTCTTTATCAACCCCAAGATTATAATAAGAGAGACATCTCTAGAAAAAAGAAAGAAGAAGGTGTGATTACCTCACCTAATGAGAACTTATATCCCATTGTGAACCACACAAGGAAACATCACAACTAAAAAGATGGAGTTGAACCGCCTAGTGAATGTGGCTACTCACTAGTCAACCCATCAAGGATTCACCCTCAGGAATATTCTATTCCAAAAGAGAAAAGCCAAAACAAGAGAGATCCAGTCTTAAGGACACCTTCAACCCTAAGGGATCAAAACATTGAAAATTAAAACTGGAGGGATCAAGAGATCCTATAAGATAACAATCCATGCTTTAAGGATTTGTCACTAATCCATAAAGGGAGAAAGGTTTTTGAAAAATATCTTGAAAGTGCGTGTGTGCAAAAAGTGAGTAGAGTGTATACCCCCATGTTAAAGTCATTGATAACACTTTAACATGAGCAATGGCTTGAACAAAAACATAAACAACTCCACTGATTACCTTTACACTATGAGATGCTCCCAAGTAAAGACAAATCAAGGGAAATACCACATAAACATACAGAGAACACAAAAGGGTTCTACCTACCATGGGGTCAGTATGATCATAAGATGATATACATACATACATACATACATACATACATACATATACATATATATATATATATATATATATATATATATATGATATTATTGCAAATCAATTGACATCATTCCCCAAAGAAAGTAGAACTACAATCACAATGGAGGAAAGAAAATGCAAGAGTTATGAAGAAGATTCTTTTCAGACCACAACATGTAGACCAAAAAGAATTAGTGCTACCAAGTCGCAAATCTAAGCAGACTACATAAGGAAAATATTTACAAACAATAGCTCAGGTACAACATAACATGAAAACAACAAATAGAAGAATAGAGATACATATAGAGGAATAGTACAACAGGTTCAATTCCTTTATCACCTTGCACCAACAAAGTAACAAGGGTCGTATAAAAGAATCTAACAAACATTTAGCAAACACATTATGTGAGAAGCACAATACAACAAGCAAACACACAAAAAGCTACCATGAAGGACACTCTCCCCATCTTGGTCTATATCATTTAGGGAAGGTGGAAAAATCACAAGAGGGACTATATCCAACGCAGTAGGAATAATAGCCAGTTCCAAACAAGGATCCTCTTGAGAATCATGATGTTCGATACTAGGTGTAATTATCAATTGTGTTGAAAGCATATTAGGTAAATCAGTATCAATGTCAATAGTCTCATATTCATCATTAGCATCATTAGGATCATCAAGAGTATCTTCATCAAGATTAATCAAAATAGAATCTAAGATATGAATAGAATCATCATAATCATTCATCTTAACATCATTATTAACATTAACTTCTTCCAATGCATTAGGCATAGGTTGGTCATAAAGAAGCTAAAGAACTTTGAAGAACAGAGGCACGAGCCTTAGCTTGAGCCTGACGCTTCTTACGACATTCATTGGAAGATTAGTTATGTTTTTTCTTGTTTAAAATATGTTGAGAACTAGGAGGAACAACCACCATTTTCTTCACAGATTCTATAGGAGGATTAGTAGGATTCTTAGTAGGCTGAAAAGCAACACTATAAGCTTGATTAACATAACTAGAAGCCATGGATAAAGGAGGTATGGAAGGCATAGGCAAAAGACCACGGTTAAGATCCATTTGAGGATGCTTGACTCAACAATCTTGTGATGTTTATAGGCTTGATATGAACAAAAAAGGTTATTAGGTCGAGAGGGACATGAATTAGGTAATGAAGGCCAAAAGAAGTCAAGGGTAGCACAATCCATGGGCCTAGAAGGTTGATATAAACTATGATTAATCATCTTCACTTCTTCATCATGAATGAATTTAAGATACTTATTGATAGGAGAAGCAACCAAATGCATGGAATTCAACCAAGGCAAACCAAAATTAACTTGAAATTGATCAAAAGCAGGAACAACAATGAAGGTAGTGTCCACAACTTTACCACAAAGTTCAACATGCTAGTTAATAGAACCAAATGATGGATAGAGAAAACCATTACAAGTTTAGATCCACACATCAGACGTATCATAAGAATCAGATTGTAAGTTCTTCATAAAAAGGTTTTCTTCAGTAATAACATTGACTAAGGATGTAGGATCAACAAGACAACCATGCGTAGGTATCTTAGAAATCCTAGCATAAATGTAGAGGGGACCATCAAGAGCTTTAATATTCTCATAATCATCAAAGGTGATTAAGAGCTCACTAGGTCTTTTATTCTTAGGTTGTTTTCAAGGTTTAGGTTTCGGTTTCGGTTTAGGCTTAGGTTGAGGTGGAGCTTGAAGTTGAGGTTGAAATTGAGGTTGAGGTGGAGATACATGTTGAGACAAAACAACATGCTCCACATGGTTAACAATATGATTGAGATCATCCATCTTTGAATCATAAACAATATCCATAGAAGATGGCTGAACAATGGTATTAGTATCATGTGTAGGCAAAGGATTCGTATAGATTTGGAGGTTTTGATTAGGAGGAGAGAGAGATTTATTCCCACTATCATCAAAGTTATCAACATATAAAACATTAGAATCAATTAAGTCTTGAACCTTATGTTTTAAAGATAACAATTCTCAGTATCATGGCCATTCTGACGATGGTATTGACAAAAGGCTTTAGAATCAAAGGATTTGGATGCCATTGTAGTAGGTCAAAGAGGTCAAATAGGAGGTAACATAATCATATTAGCATTCAATAATTTATTCATAATAGAATGTAGAGATTCGGAAAGAGGAGTAAACGTACGATTCAAATGAAAAGAAATGGATGAAGAAGTGGCATTGTTGGATGCAACATCAACTTGATCAACAACTACATTTGCTTACTTATTTATCTTGACATAGTTGTTAGGTTTTTGAACTTGTTGGGATTAGGTGAAGTATCACTCTTATCAACTGGAACAGGAGCCATTGGAGTGTTGCTCTCAAATTGACTCACTTGTAATTGATAATGATGAAGCGCTGCACAAAGTTGTTGAAAAGAGGTAAATTCAGTAAGAAAAATCTTATCTCTAATATCTTTTTGTAAATTTAAAATAAACATACGCTGAATATCAATATCAAGAATAGGATAAGAAAATTGAGCATACAAATGCTTAAATCTACCAATAAATTCAATCAATTTTTCTTTAGTATTTTGTTTGCAATGCATCAAATTAGTTAAGGACACTTGCAGACCAATGTTATTTTGGAACTGTTGGATAAAGGCATTAGCAAGTTTTGGAAAAGAATCAATAGAATAAGGAGGCAAGGAACAATACCATTGTAAGGCCTTATCATGAAAAGTTCTAGAAAACAACTTGGCTAAAATCCTATGGTCATGAGCATAGTCACTACAAAGGATTTGAAATATTTTAACATGAGTGATAGGGTCTCCCTTACCATTGTAATTCTCAAGATGAGGCATATCGGCTTGTTGAAGAACATGAGTATGAATAATGTCTAGGGATAAATGACTTCCCATGTCACATGTCGGAATACTAAACTTGGATTGAGTTAAGGATGCAAGTTGTTATTGTAAAGAGGACACATTTTGAGCCAAACTAATGATTATGGAAATATTAGCAAGAAATAGGAGGCATATAAACATTAGAAACACTAGGAAAAGTGTAGGAAGTAACAGGAATGGAAGACACAACCGGTGGGACACTTGGAACCATAGTTGGAAGAGGCTGGAATAGGTAAAAGGAACACTATGATAGGAAGGTTGTGAGGTAGGTAGAGACACCGATGGAACACTCATAGGAATAGAGGGAATTGATATAGTCACTAAAGGAGGATTATAAGTAGGAATGATAGGTAAAGGAACAGAAGAAGGTTCCACACTAGTGATCAGGAGGAGTGAATCCTAATTCTTGAGCTTCTTGAGCTAATGGTTTAACATTTAGATGCATAGGATGAATGATACCATGCAAGATATTAATACCTTGATCACTATCTTGAAGAACTTTCTTAAGAGCCTCTATAGCTTGAATATAATCTTGATTATGATTTTCTTGAATAAGCTAATTTCCCACTTTATCAAGTTCAGTTGAAAGTTTTTGAACTTGTTCAAGAGGAACCCTTAAAGCATCATCCTCATCATGAGATGAGTGAGAATATCTATGCTCCATAGTAGCATTAGAATCATGAGTAATCAAATTGTCATCCGGGATCCTAAGGAGAGGAGAGGAAGACTCAGGATCAAAGAAACCCATAAGTCCTACGACTTCTTCTAACCAGAATATTATAAGTAGGACTAGAGGTAGTAAAGCTCATATACCAATGCAATGCAAATGAACTAAACTAGGAAAACACAAGGCATGAAAAAATAAATATTTTTTGTATTTTTTCTTTATATGATTTTTTTCATTATATTTTTGAAATGAAAATGCAAAGCACATAAAATAAGGCTAATACATGCAAGATCTAACACTATAAAAAAAAGAATTGTATACCATGGGTTCACCAAAATGTAATAGATAAAAGGTGATGTATGAAAAGGTATGTCCAAAATGTGATGAGAGAGAGATATGTGATATATGTGAATGTGTGTGTTGAAGGAGTGGGGAAGGTAAGATCTTCTTCTTAACCCCAAATTGCCAAAAGAAAGGTCCAAATAGATTAACCACAAGGAAATAGTCAATGCATAAATGAATCAATCGATGAAGAATATGAAGAAAGAGGAAAACCTTACATTCTGTTATGGAAGAGAGTATTAAAATCTTAATTAAATTGAAGACAAATACTAACCTCATAGTATAGAAGATCTAGAAAATGCTATTTTTTGGTGTCTGTACTGATTTTTTAGAAATTCTGCCATTGAAATCTAGGACGGAAAC